>CM076573.1:302855166-303142885 GCA_034641835.2 Pinus albicaulis | reverse complement strand
AGTCGGTGACCAGTAGTAGCTAATTTACAGTATCTTATAACGTGACCAGCTTTTAGTCGTTTTTAGCTTAGTCATTAATTGGTTGTCTCAATTGTATCGTTTAGTAGTATATTTAGTCATAAATTTTGTCCTTAATTTAGTCATTTATCTAGTCATTAATTGTCACAATTAATGACCAAATATAAAACAAAATATATTACTATATGCTCACCAAAAAAAAACAATTAATGACTAAATAAATATGACCAAAATGTTGGTCGCGTTATAAAATACTGTAAATTAGCTACTAATAGTCATATATATGCAAATTTTAGTCATTGTTTGAAACCAATTAATAACCAAGGAAATGTGAATAAATTTTGGTCGTGTTATAAAATACTGTAAATTAGCTACTAATAGTCATATATATGCAAAATTTAGTCGTCATTTGTAATCACAAATTTATCATTAGTAGTCATATATATATATATATATCGGTAGTTTCATATTCATTATATAAACGACTAATTTAGTGGTTTATATTTATTTCATTACTTTCATTAATAATCATTATAAATGACTAATTTAGTTGTATGTTCATTTTATTTATGTCATCATTAATCAATACAAATTATTAATTTAGTAGTTTTAGATCGATTTTATGTGTTAATTATTAATCTACATAAATTAATTAGTATGCTTTTGCAACTAAATTTAAAAACTATCATAAAATGTGTATCTTCATTTAATATGAAAACGCAAAGTTGCGTATGTTAATTACAATACTAAACAATATCAAGTGCAACTATAAATAATTTCAGCCATATAAATTATATTATATGAAATTTTGAAGTATTACAATATGAGTTTCCAACGTAATATTGGTTGGACTACAATTTACACATGAAATGATGTTTCAATCACTTCAAAACATTATCATTTTGTTTCCAAGGGATTGCAGGTGAATTTTCCAACTCTGAATACTTGACCATCAATCTCTATGAGTGTGTCTTATGCGGTATATTGGCTCTAATGGTATCACTAGACCGGTTCTCTTCTCTCTCCATTTTTGTATTTGGCATTCCAGTGTTATTGTTCTCCTTTTTCTTCAATTCCTACTTCTTACCATCAATATTGAGTTCATTTTCTGAAAACAAAAGAAGATACAATGTTGAGTGTAAGACATGAAAGACAATGAAAACTACAATATAAACTAAAGTAGACTATAAAGAATTTATACGACATATACCTCAACATCAGCAATGTCAACCATTTTCCCCATACAAGAAAGAAACTCGAACAAGTTTTCTTCAGTTGAGAGATAGTGGTCACTATGTGTCTAGATGACCTATATAAACAAAGCAAATAAAATGTCACCATAGAAAAGAACACCTTATTAACTTAGTATTCAACGTTTAGGGAAAGCTTAGGAACAATCATTCCAACTTATAAGTTACATGCTAAAAAGCTCAAGTTGTAGATAACTTGTTAAAACAAATAATCGAAGATGTGATGTTTAATCCTTGTCATCTTATTCAACAACAACATTTCATTTTTAAACACATGAACTTGGTCAAGTATATAAACAACATGTACTCAAATAGCAATATGAAAGTAAAATTTTCTTATAGTCATGAAAATATTTTAACACAAAATAGTTATAAGGATTCCAATCAATATCGTGTAATACAAATTTCATCTTCAAGCTTTGGTTGCTTTCTAAATGGACATGATACCAAATATTTTCAATTTCATAGTTAGAAGAAAAAAAAAATCAAAATAAATGTTTAAATACAATAAAACAATAAAGAGAGGATATCATGGAATGGACATTGCAATTATAAAAAAAAATCTCTTTACGTATCAAGCGATGTCTTGTTTGGCATTCTTAAAACATTTTCTTGCCCAAAATAACCATGAGGTGAAAGAATCACAACATTAAAAACCATACAAATCCCTACTAGAAACATTTCCAAAGTCAATGGCTTAGGTGCCTAGAGGATATCTAACAGTAAATTAAACATATCAAAGATATGATCTACATTGTCTCCCCATCCTTTTTGGCTTGATTGTGACAAAATCGGTCCACAAAGATCTCTGCTTGCAACGGCTTTTCGATCGTATTAATAAGCTGACCGCATCTTTTGACAGACTTCAATTCTTTCATGTCCTTCAGAAAAATAATATAGAAGCGGATCTTGAGGCCAACATTGTTGTTTCTTTACATGCGGGATCTCTCCTCTGCGATGAGGGGGATTCATGAGACCCTCTGCCTTAGTCAGCCTCTCTTCCTGTCATCTATTTTTGTCTCTTGCTGCATCAATTTGTTTGTATTAGAAGGTATGCTAGTCAATGGGAAATTTCTAGACTAAATGTAATAAGTAGAGTAGGTGAAATTTGTTGTTTCAGAAACCCCCTAGGCTTTGGGTCTTTAAATGTAAAACCATCGAGCATAAGTCTCAGAATTTTTGAAGTAATATAAACATACCCATTTCTGTAAAAAAAAAAGAAGTACACTATATGAAAGGAAACGTTCAGTTTCTTCAATACAACAAAAATGTAATCTCGATAAAATAAGTTATCTTTCTCTACTAAAGCATATTCATAAAATATATCTCAACAAACAACTTTCATTCTCTATATAAACGTACAAAAAACATACCTGCTGTCCTGGAGGGGGAATTTTGTCGACTATTGGTTATGTAGTCAAAGTTGTCGATACAACTACTCTTGACAAACGTGGCTATAGGTTGGATATATGAAGGCACTCACTCTAGATGCAACCACATCATTATTGTACTGAGAAAACTTGGTAGGTTGAGAAACTTGTTGTGTCAAAGAGCTTACTCCAACCCCTGCCGGTACGCTTTGTATGGGTTTCATTGGAGGAATATTGCCTACAACATAAACAAGACCCTAAACCACTGGAGATGCTACTGGTCTAGGTGTAGAGAAACATGGGGTATAGCTCTTCGCATTTGGATTAGGCTTGAATTCCTGAAAAACAAGGCAAATAATTTCACAACACAAATGATAGGAATCCATGACTTGGGTTTTCTTTACCAATGTTCCAGAAAGCTAGGTAACGAATGCATCTTATATAACAAAAAAAAAAAAAACAAATCATAATCAAAACCCATTTTCTTACCTTTGCATTGGGATTTAGTTTTGAATTCCTTAGAGAAGATACTTTAGATGAATTAGTGGATGACAACAATACAGATGATGATGCAGAACAAGAGGTTGGAAACTCAAAAGGTAGAGAGCCCAACTTTCCTATCCTCCTTGTCAATGTTAATTGTTCCTCTAGGGTAACGACTTCAGTAGATAATGAACCTTTGTTGGAGAAGGCAAGCCTTGATGATTTGACAACATCAGCTAGCTCACATGACAATGCACTTAAAGCACTCACAGAAGTGGCAGGTAAAGGTGATGTATGAGCAACAACTACAGAATGCAGAAAAGCAAATGAGATGATCGAATGATCCATTTTTTATAGAAGCATTGTATTCTTTCCATCTTTGACAACACCTGTGACCTGACCATTTTTCCTTCACAGTAATCATGATCTATCTATAGAAGGAAGTTTCTCACAATTAGTAGCATTGATATAAAAAGTTATCAAAGATTTAGGAAAAACAAAATAGTGATGATTTTTTTCAATGGAAGACATAAATACTACTAAACAGGTTTTCTTAAAAGAAAATCTAGGATTTAGATTTCTTCCAAGGATCAAAGACAACCTATTTAGTATTGGCCTAAAACCCTGCCAAAAATGTTTACGGAAAACACTCAGACCATAAGAAGCACACATCCATTGGGAGAATTTCTCATACGCACTTGATACATCTGAAGAGAAAATTTCCAGTTCCTTCTGCACATAAAAAATATTATTACAACATGTCTAAAGCTAGAGATAGATAAAATAAGATAATTTTTTTAACATTTAAAAGTACAAACTTAGTTAAGTCACAACTCTATGCAGTTGAACCTAAACTAATCCTACAGATATTATTAACTACGTAAGCAAACTAGGCATGATTGACCTCAATGGCACTAAATAGTAATAAACTAACAAGGGTCCCGCAGAGTACATGCATTCACATATAAACAAAGGACTTATATTAGCATGACAAAAACAATATTCATTTATATCTTGTCAATCCAAAGAGAATGACAACATTTACAGATCAAGTTACTATGAAGAAAGATGGAAAATTATCATTGTACCCATCACAACACTTCCTTCATGCTTATGTATTTATTCAGGGCAGTGCTAGGAATTTATGATCATGTAATAGTTGCACACACTTATACATAAATATTATTTCTATCATTATATATTTCCCCAAAGTTCAGAGACAATAAGCAGAAGCAGGGGATGAGGATGTCAACACAAAATATTAGCAATACAAGCAATATATTTAAAAAAATAAAATAGTATAGAAGGATTCAAAACAATAAGATCAAGATGCAAACAAAGAGCACACAATTATAACACGTCCTATAATGGGTGAATCGACAATTTTTCATTAGAAGGGAACCCAAAAAAAATTAAGTCATTTTGGATAGACCTATATAGTTTTGTGATGAGAATTGAACTAAGGTGTATGTCTTAACATTTGATCTACCTAGCTAGTGAGTTTTTAACCAACACCCTATTGGTAACCTATTAGAGTTTTGAATTGGTAATCTTGCAAGGGAAAACCAAGGATTTTCCCTAATTAGTGTTACAACTATGGTTAAGTTTTGTTTTTGATAAGGAGTTAACAATGTCTACAATGAAGTATGTAAAGGTAATAGGCACAATTCACTGTTGGATCTTGCTTTGGCCCAAATGCCATGACCAGGAAGTATCTATTCTGTAAAGTCCACAAAAGGCTTGAACCTAGCATCATTAATTGAGATACTCTACATCCTTAGGCCATCCATGTCACTTGGATTTCTACTAACTCTGTGGCCAACGTTAGTGTGACAACATGTCTTCTAGGTGAGTATCCTTAGGCCATCCATGTCACTTGGATTTCTACTAACTCTGTGGCCAACGTTAGTGTGAAAACATGTCTTCTGGGTTTTGAACCCAGGTCTAAGCACTGAAAGTTATTTAATCACTTGACCATGTGCTCAGTAAAATAATATTTGTTTGGTATTGAATATAGCAATTTGTAGTCCACTATTTCAAGGTTTTTAAAAGGAGATGTAATTAAAATTTGATAAAATCTTGCATTTTTTAGATGCATCATATATTACTTCAAGGGACCATGACATCATGGAGCAAAGAGAGGTACAACAATCTAATGACAAGAATACAAGGGAATTACCATCCTCGTTAAGCCAAAAATGCTAACGTATGAGTCTGTGCACCTATAGGAAGGGACTGGAATGGAAAAAGCTAAATTTGTCTTGAACAAGTAAAACCAGTTCTTGTTTAAAAAGCCTCAATTCCCTAGAGCTAAGAGGGGATGGCTCTTCATGAAAAGTATCCTTACACTGATAATTCTAATGTTCCACAAAATTTCTAGAACATGGGGATGGAGCTGGGAAACACACTTGAGAGTCATATTGAGACACCCCCCCAAGTTTTAGGGGGCCTCATGGGGGACAGGGGGATGTTGGTGTCCCTAACATAGGAGACCCCTTAGGACTATAAGTAGGAAGGGACTCAAAAGGAAAAAAATGAATTTGGCTTTAACATGTAAAACTAAGTACACAACAAAATAGGGTGGATATTAATGTTCACAACAATCAATATGAAGTACTCAATGCAAACAAACTAGCTAAACACCTTTGGAATGGAAGTTCAAGGAGCTCCATTCACCATAACTTGGAACATTATTTAAAGGTAGGGTGATTGAATTGAGACTCATTCGCAAAATTCAAAATAAATTGGATACTAATGAGCACAACAATCAACATGAAGTATTATATGCAGATTAGGCTACTAATTAGAAGTATTATATGTAGATCTAGGTCAATTGTGGTTTTCCATGATGTTCAGAAAAGATAGAGGATTGGGCTTGATCATCGTTGGTTTACAGGGTACAATATCGTTTGCTAAGTGGGTAGTTTGATTCCTTTTCAGTGTTTAACTATGGAAGCAACTGCCCAGATTCAAAATTGTTCACAACGAACATATCATGAGAATGAAGGGGGCATTTTAGCTCTATGGTATGCTAGCCAAACTAGTAGGTTTGAATATTTCTAGACTATCATTCTTAAGAGAATATGGGAAGCTTGAAATAGGGTTTCACTTTTTCTTTCACGTAAAGGACCTGGGAATTTCAGAGGCTACTGCAGATTAGGATACTACTCTTTCTTGTATTCAAAGGCTTATGCTTAAAAAATTCACTAAAAAAGGGTTTTTGGGTAGAGGGGCCTTTGGGATCAGTCCAAGAGAAAGTGGAGGTCTTGGACATTGATCTCTCAAGAAAATGGATTTCTCAGTTCATCTTATGTTGCAAAATAAGAATCGCAAAGCCTCATCCCCACACAAGACACTTCTACACTGAACAGGCTGGTCTAGATCCATAAGCCTTCACAAGGCTCTTCATGTGTCACATCCATTCACAGAGATAGTCACCAAGTGGTAGAATACAAGAATTGAAAAGCCTTGTACCTGCAAAAGACACACATGAATTGAATAGCAAAAGGGGTTGGATTTTTTGCTATAGAAGGCTGGTTTGGATCTTTCAGGCATGCCAACTTTATCAGACTCTTTATGAGTCACATCCATTAAAGAGATACTTAACAGCTGGTATACAAGATTTTCAAAACCTTATCCCTGAAGAAGACACTTAGTGGCAGTAACCCCAACCCCATCCAGAGGGATTGGATTTGGTGCTATACCAAGCCAATTTGGATATTTAAGGCATGCCAACTTTACTAAGCTCTTCATTTGTCACATCCATTCACAGAGATACTCAACAGAAATTAGATATTGAGGAAAAAATGGAAGAGGATAGTGCACCTTAACACAATTTGGAAGCACGGTGTTTCAGTTTATTATATTTCCATAGCCTGTGGTTTATCAGGAATTACCCTCTAAAACTAGGCTTGTAAAGTCTGGCGTCGTGGATGCACAATGTCTACACTGTCGGATCACTGAGATCATTCAACATATTTTTAATTTTTTTGGAAGTGCGGACGTTCCAAATATCTAATTTGGACCTCGTGGATGCATATTTCCTACAAACATTTTTGTGGAGGGATGCACTGCAGGGGATTGTGATGCAGTTTCTCCACCTCACTTTCAAGGTGTCTAGAATTGCATCAAAATAGTCTTCCTAAACTCCATCTGAATGATTCACTAGAGGGGATTGTGATGCAATTGCTCCAGATACAAGAAAAGGTTTCAAATAGAGGACAAGACATCTCATCCAACTGACCAATGTTCAACAAACTGTCTAGATCATATCTTCTTCTTGAATCTGCAAAATAGTTGAGATCTACAACCAACAACAATATTTCTGAAAATTAATTCCAAATGATATTACATAAAATTATTGTGAGTGAATCAAGTAGTGGTACGACTGCAGAATCAAACTTGATGGAAACTGAACCAACACAAACATTACATTTCTAGGATCAAGCTGTGGAAATTTCACTGACTTGACCAACATTTATCATCCATCGAAAACTATGTGACCATTCCAAAAGGACTACAAAGGTCATTGATAATTCCAAGACAACGCACAAGATCAGTACCTTGTGCCTTACCCTGTAGAATGCAATCTCCTAATTGTGTGGTGAAATTGAGGAAATAAGAGAACCAAATAGTTCCCATAAAAATGCCACACGAAACTGAAATGGAAGAAAGGTCCTTTGGACAGCAGCTAGGCATGGCACCCTTAGATAAATATGATTTGTCTTGACTCTTGAGTCAGCACTCGGGTATCAAATCCAGATCTCATTAAGACTGAGTTTCAATTTTGTAATGGAAATTCCTCAGTTAATAGTGAAGCATCATTAGGATGAATAGCTGCGATGCAGAAAAAATATGGAAGAAAGAAATAAATGGTGAGAAATACAAGTACTCTGAGGTCAACTTCTTCACCAACAACTGGTTGATGTGGACTTCGCCAGTAGATTTGACTGGCACACCATAGGCAATGAAGGCTTACAATTACTCCAATAAGTTGTAGATATTTTCGTGTTTGACTTCCAACTTTACCTAGTTTTGTCTTCCATAAGCAAAGAAAGAAGAAACGATTCACATGTATACAATTGCAGTCCGAGAAGAACATCAAATATAAGCATCTTACAAAGAAATTGTCATGACATGCTAATAAGCCCAAAATAATACAGAGAAATGCTTGTTAGAAAAAAACAAAATCATAAAACTTGGCCTGGCAAACAATTCAGTGACACTAGAGTATGAGTGAGTTGGACTTGGCAAAAAATTAGCAGCGGAATCATTTAAAATGAGAGTTGATGCTGGTGCGTTTGAATCACAGGGAAAGAGACAAATTTAATGTGGCTCTCACATAGGAACAAGCATATTTTTACTAAGGAATAATTGGAAGACAAATATTTTTTAATGATGAATGAAAGAAACAAATTAACCTGACAAATATCAGAGTTAATATAGGTAAAATAAAGAAAGAAAAATTAGAAACAGGGGAATGAGAAAATATAATTTAAAGGGGAGTTTATATGAACCCAATTATAAAGAAGGGACATAATTTCATTTGTAGTAAGAGTGCTTTGGTTTACAAAGTGTAGACTTCATAAAGAATACAATTAACTACTCTGACTCTGGGCCTGAACCTTGTAGCAAAGATTCTAACACTACAAATAGCTTATTAGAATTTCTAATTCCTTAGAAACACAAAGAAAGAAGTAAGGAGAAGCTTGACAGATAAGCCATTCAAAAGGGATCTAGACCTAAATTTAATTTTAAAAATTAATGGATGGGAAGAAATCCATTTGCAATACTAAATGTAATCCTTATCCTTTAAATATGCACATTTTAACAAACGAAAATGAAATTATTCTCTACGTATCATTTATATATACATAGATAATGAAGTACATGTTTATGTAAATAAAACCCCAAAGCAAACAGGTGCAAAAATACCAACCACTATAACAACTTCCTTATTGACTGGAGCTCTCCCCTTTCACCATCGTGTATCTAAGTGAATGTAGTAGAATGTCTATTTTCATGTTGAAGATAAAAAATATCCAGAATAATCAACATATATATGAATATGTTTTGATGACAACAAAAAAATACAAATTACTTTCCAACAATACAATTTTGAAACAGAAATACATAAAAGCCATGCAAAAAAAATAGAAGAAAAGTTTCTTAGGCAGAAATGCCAATATGGATGAAAGACCCAAGATTAATATAGTAAAACTGACTTGAAGAAAAAAAGAGAAATAGTAGGGGCAAACTGGGCACTTTTGTGAGATATGAGTCCCTATGGGAGCTAAGAAAATACCTTGCTCTTACCAACTTGGTTAACTTCTCGTGGCTGGAAGTCTTGTATTTAACAGAGGTAGTTTGAAGATTTGACTGTATATCTGTATTCAAAACCTTGATCATTTCCTTCAAACAGTCTAAAGAATGATTTCCTAAATATATGATTTGATTGTGCTGCATTTGAAAGGCATCGTGCAGGATTTGTGGCACAACATGCATTTGGACATCTATGAAACAACCATTGTTATGCACTCTAATTCCTCTTCATGTCACTTTGTTCCTGTATTGATTCTTTGATGATATTGACTTAAGTGCATGTGCCACAAAACCTTGAAAATCTAGCGAGGGTTAGTGTCTTTTCTATCAGTTACTGGGGCAAAGCTGGCACACTTGGGTAGAGTTTAGTTGGAGCTCCTTGTTCACTACTGAGTAATCCTTATAGCCTACTTTTTCAACTTCCATTGCCACAATCCAAACAAGGAGAGAGAGCATTAGAAATCAAATTAAATTTAAACCTGTTGAATTAACAGAATACCAAAGGAATTTGTTATGCTTCAAATGCAAAGATAATTACTTGCTAGTCTGCAAGTGATTATGTGTTGCAAATAAAATTTTCAACTTGATTAGGGTGAATATGAGGAGATTGAAGATGAACTCACTGGTGCTAGTGACAGGTATCTCCTTGCCAGTTTAAAGGCAAGTCATTAAATCCCTAGGTTCTCCATTTTACTTTACATGGAATGTTGCTTTACCTTTTCATAGTCAGAGATTTTTCAATTATGTAGCCTATCAACTAAATTTTTTTATTTGTACTTACATTGTTACATAATTCCTCTACATAGAATTTTCCTTTTTTCTTAAATTGTCATGTAATTCATCAGTGAGCTTGTAAGAGTTGGCAGGGGTAGATGAAGAAATCTTCCAATGGTTGATGAGTGGTTGTGGCCTGAGAGATTGTGGTTTATCAGTTCCACCGTAATGTTGTTGCCTTGACCTATCATACTGAATTTGGTGTGGCTGACCAGTCAGGCCATGGCCTTTTGGTCATACGCTGTGTATGGGCTAGTGTTATAAGAGCCAAACTAGACCAGCTAGTCTAGACCGGTCCGACTGTTTTGAGGCAAAAATTGGTTCGAACCGGTGACTTGAATATTTTTTGCCTCGTTCGATATGGTAAAGCTACATACAACGCAAAAAGTGGGGCTTGTTTTTCTTTGTTTCTTTTGATGTTTTTTGTGCACGTTAGTATCCACTTTAGTAATAAGAAGTATTATATGTAAAGGGCCTGGGAATTGGTACGCAACTGAAACAAATAATAGGAAAAGGGGAGTAGAAGCTGATAAATTTGAATTATTAATAAAAGGTAAAATAATAAACACAATGATCACAATGGCACATATCAGGAAGAGAAATACTAGCAATGGCACAAAAAAAAGGATCCCTGTGATATGTGAATCACAAAATAAGGTTAATTAGGGTGTGATGTCTCCAAGTTGAATGAAAAAATCCCAGCTCCATATACAACAACAAGAAGAAATTTTTTGGCTCTGGCTCTCACAAAAGTTTGCCATAGATCCCAACAACTCTAATTATGTCATTTCCAATCCCCAGAGACTCTGTCTCAACTAGTGCTAATGTTTAACTTCATTCATTTAGGGTTGTGTCTATTGTTCGCAGGATTTTTCATAGCGGTGGTAGTTATCCCCCTTAAGCAAGAGACGCAAATGTTACAGTTTGCCTCTAACAGGAATTTAGCAGTTCAACTATTTTATCTCACAATCCTATCGTACTTGTATTATTTGTTTATTGGCATCTCTGCCCGCAGTATCCTAGTTTACTAGTCTTCCACATCAGTTTGTAAGTGTCTAGCAATTGAAAATGAAGCACTAGTATTATGGAAGGTTGTAAGAAGGAGTGGACTAAGTCCTTTTTTTTTTAGAGGGTTTGATGAGTAAATGCATAATGGGGTCAATAACTGGAGGTCCAATGAATTGAGGGCAAGGGGCAGATGTTTTTCTCAGTCAAAACATTAAACACAACAATACAGAGAAAAACATTCTTACCCTTGTCTTGGGATGGTTGAGGAAGTTAATGAGGAAAAAAAAATTAATGACATTAGATAAATTTCAAGATAAAGTAGAGATTATCTGAGTAACCAAAACCTAATCAACAAACTCATAGCGTTCTCACAATTTGAAAAACTCTCAGATTAAAAATATCAATAGAGTGGGCTAGAGAGGGTACGATCAATGTACGCTTACTTCAGTACTCTTCTTATGTTGAAACATCCACTTCCCAATATATTTCTCATGGTGAGTGATAACGAATTCTTCTTAGTTTTAGTCGCTCAACACAAATTTTGTCATGGGTTGATTGGTTGCTAATACCCAAATGGTCATTGGTCTTCAACTTCTTGTCATGTCTTTTTATCATAGCTCCCTTAGGAATAAGAAGGCTTTTATATGAATCTTGGAGGGCTTTATTTTATCCACTTAAACAACATGTCTGAAGATATTGACCCCCTTCAGGGCTTTACTATATCCCTCATGTGACATTTCCCAAGAAATTGTCACTGTTCAGGGTCTCACGTTATCCCCAAAGCAATTTCCCAACAGCTTGACCTCGTTCTAGATGAAAAAATGATTTGCTGGTAAACCCATACAAAATGAACATGGAATCTGACATAGGCTAGTTGTGTTTAACACAAAATTATAACCCACTGAATAGATAATATTTGGAATTTGTCATGGTTTGAATTCTGAACTAACTAATGAATAATTTTTTGGGGAACCAAGGCGAAATTGCTGCCAGTGTGCACAAGGGATAGCCATGGAGGATGTTTCCCAGACATCCCCATTTTTAGGAGGAAATAAGGAAAAATCCCCTGCCTTCCTAGCTACAGAGAGAACATGAAAATAAGTCTGGAGTTATTTTGGGACCGTGAGTCTCACCAGTTCAATATCTGAAAAACCAAAGATGCATTACTTATATCTAACATTAGCATTATGTTACAAGTTCAACTAATCAGCTCTTTAATGCTGCATATAAAAGAATTTTTTACAAAGAAATGACACAGTAGGAGACAACCTATTATCACATCAAAACCACTGATGGTGGACCAAGGCATATGTAGGTAGAGGTTGTTCTTTTTACTTGTAGGAGAAAACCTGGGATGTACATTTTCAAGTACAATTGTTGTCGTAGTTACTTGATGCCCTGTTTAAACCTTATGGATGGTCTGAGGCCATTTGTAATCAATAATTTAGCATTCCAGAATTTTAAGAAGGCTTCACACAAATCTCATTGTTAGAGTCATGTTCATCAAACAAAAATTCCCCGATGGATAAAGTTAATGTATAGATGCATAGTAGCTTTATGTTCATCCATGGAAGGAACTATGAAGACAATTGCCTGTTTCAACAAAGTATTTAGTACGTGTATTCTATCCAAACCATAGGCCATATTTCAGGCCCTTGGCTAGGACATTAGAAGGAAATGCACACGTTACCAGAAATGCACATGGAATTGTCGTCAGTTAAGCATGGTATACATTGTACAAAGCAGGGAGGAAGAAGACTTCATGTTTAACGAAATCCATGTGAAAATTCAGTAAGATATTTCTATTATTTTTGCCCCTAAGCACTTACTGAAAAATAAAATTCAATAGAGCTATGGGAGCATGAAATTATGTTAAAACCCTGAGATTTTCCAGGTCAAAGTCAAAATTATAGATATTTCAAGCACTCGAGAGCCAAAAACCATCTCACATTTATGTTTTATGACTTGCAGCTCTATCTTACTTCATAGGTTCTATGACGTATAAGCAGTGAAGTGTTGAAAACTCTGCTACTTTTAAGGTCTAGCTCTGGTCATGAATAGAGCTAGTAGACTATGCAATACGAGTTAACTTGTGGAAGACTATGTATAAACAACCTCAGGAGAATATTAAACCATCCATCTCTCAATCATTGAATTTATATTTTGATATGTAAAAACAGATTGTAGATCACATTATCATAGACAAGTTGACCTTGGATTGCATCAATTTCATTATGGACAGAAGTTCTGTCTGTTAGGATGTAGACCCTGCACTTCACATGGTTTACTGCATGTTTAAGCATCAGTTGATCTTGAGAGGAAAAATTCAATTAAATATCAGTTCTTGCTCATGTCACAAAGCTTTACAGAAACATTGATGCATAATGGTTGGGTAGTAAAGATAAAACACTAACAAGAAAATTTATAACTCAAGATAAACAAATCGCTATTGCGGATATCTTGAAATTCGGCTTT
Source organism: Pinus albicaulis (assembly GCA_034641835.2). Taxonomy (NCBI): domain Eukaryota; kingdom Viridiplantae; phylum Streptophyta; class Pinopsida; order Pinales; family Pinaceae; genus Pinus; species Pinus albicaulis. Next base: position 303,129,186 of record CM076573.1, on the reverse strand, counting down.
TGCCACAAACAACAATTTTATAAACACGGTATATTTTATTTCACCATACTATTTGTTGTAAAAAATGCACATGCCTAGGTTATTACATTTGGAATTTCATATTATATAATTGAACCCTTCATTACACACCACACAAAAATATCAGAAATTGGGGACTACATACTGACTCAAAGGCACAAATAGTTATACTGCTAAATTGCAGTGTCCAAGAGGAACACAATACCCACATTAAAATTTGAAAAAATAAAACCACTAAAGGAAGCACAACCAGTAAGCATTTTTGATAATGCGAGGGGTTTAGATCAATTTCTAGGTCCTTGTTTTTCCATATTAGAACAAATAGTGAATTTGTACATTATTTCAATCTAGGGGAGTGTACAAATACCCATTTAGAGGTTTTGTCTAGTGAAGAGCAAACTTATCTTTAATGTGGTTTAGGTTTCAAATATTTGATACTGGTTTGTGTGCAAGCATGTATACCATGAAGAAAAAATGTTTTGAAACATTAATTTATAGAATTGTCGCTTGCAACTGACCGCTTTATCGACTTAGGTCGACAAAACAGAAGTTTCCCAAAACCATTATAATACTTTTATATTGGTAGGATGGAACTTCTGTCTCTCTGATACCAAAGGGTTTTGTTTACTGTTGTCCTCTCCAGTAAGAAAGAGAGGCAAGATATTTGATGGAGGCCCATATTTTCTAAATGCCATGGGACTCTTCATTCACAATCTGAAAGATAATTTTGATTGCAGCTAAAGTATCTCCAAAATTAACCACGAGTGTAGGTAAGACATTCCATTTGGAATTTTGATGCAAACAGATTTTGGAAGGATGTAAATTTTATGGGAAGATTTCTGATACTTGGAGATGGAAAGGGAAAAAAGAATGGCAAACACATATGCCTGGATTTGTGTTTATTTAGATATATCTAAATGAATAAAGTATGTGACAGACAAGATTCCTTCTATTAAACCCTTAGTTTAATAAGAAATACAAGGAATCTTAGGCAATATATAGAAAAGAAAACAAGAATGAGAACCTCGTTGCATAAAAGATGCTCATAAAGAAAAAGAGATCACATTTGTAAGATCCAACAAGAAAAGATGCTAAAGATGGTAAGGAAAAACCCTAGAGCCACTAGGAAAAAACTGTAGGTGAGGAAACTGGGGTAGGAAATGAATATAACACCAGAACAATGGTTGTACCATAGAAAAACCATTTATAAGTATTAGGAACCCATCCTTGAGGAAAATTCTACCAAAAACCAACTTGAAGGGGATAGTTTTGAAAGTCAGATGTGAAGGTTTATGTGTAATCATGTCATTGATGTTTTTATGAAGCTAAACTATGAGAGACGTTTTTGGTCCTCCAGAATTTGCAATTAAAGTAAAAAATTATTGGAAAGACGATAAAAGTTGATTTTGACACCTCAAACAAGAATATATATGTGCGGTGCAGATCCTTTGGCTTCTATAAGCACATATCTGCAAAAATGATGAAGACACCTTTGGTCTGCGTGTGTATATTTACACACCCTGTTCTAGCCCATAGGTAAGTCCAATAATACTTCTCAAGATCTGAAAAAAGTGTTATTAGAAACTAAGAAATACATTCTGCCGCACAACATTATAATTGGAGGAAACAAGAGATATTTAATGCCTAATTCTAGCAGATCAGAAATGAACATGAATACACAATATGTGGCATCATAAAAAGCAATATCTTTATTTATTAGCTCCTCCTCTAATTTTTAATGTAGCACACAGATACAAACCATGGTTTCCAGCCAATGATTAATGTCACAGGAAAACTAAGGCTCCTCTGAGCACATTATCTCTGTCTCTGTTACATAGAGGCAGGCTTGTCCTCTTATACATAGAGATTACAATCATTATATCCTAAATTTCTTGAAAGAAATAAATCTAAACCCCCAAACACCAATGCTGCCACATTTTTTGGGTGTTAGAGACCCACTACACAATGCATAGGAATCTTGCTTCATGGTCTTGCTGCAATTTCTCTTCTTTCCATTCGGTTCCAAAATCCATTCCTATCTCCTAATGATTAACAGACCCATCAGCTCCCATAAATGGGTCAGTAATTTGGATGTGTGTCATGCACAACTACCCTTGCATCGAGCACAAATATATATATACCCAAGTCTGATATGCACTTACCAGTTTGTGAAGCTTGAAGTTGCATATCCCCTATGTCTATATTTTAGAACTCGGTGATTTGTGTACATTTGATGGATCCTCAAGCTTAGGAACCCCCAAGTCAATATCAAACTAGAATCTAGATGGGTGTGTTTGAATGTCATATTCATGCAGTCAATGCATTGTCTATATTTAATATCCCATCATGCTGACATAAAAACACTACAATGCCCACCCATGTCCAGGCTATTAGGATGGACCTTTGCTCTTTCTCAGTGCAACTAAGGTGGATGTGATACAATTTCCATCTCTCCAACAGTACACAGTAAGAATTACATAAAATAAGCTTTACTAGTATCCCTAAAAGGAAAGACTACCACAGACATTGTGGCATAAACATATATATGTAAAAAGGCTGGAGCTTCAACAGAAAGGATCCAGATTTTCATCAGGAACAGAATCTATTCCATCAGGAACATAATCTATTCAGTAGAGGTTGAATGGATCTCCAAATTACTCATTGACATTCTAGCAAGCAGGTCCATGGGAAACTAAAGTGATTAGTTTATAAGAAATAGGATAACCTAACTTGAACAAGCTAAGGCCATGATGAACATCTCTTTTGGCCATTGTAGAATTTCAACCAATAAAATTGTAGGTTGGATAGTTAGTAAAGCCACTGAGAGGGAGAACCTTAAAATTATTAGAGCTGATAAAAATCATTCAAGCGGCATTGGTGGGAGATCCAACTGGTCATCCTCTCCAATTCATCTTAAGCCAAGAATTATCAACTCCATCCATCCCTCCCTCACTCCTCAAACTTTAGGAGAGAATGAAGCTATAGGTAATTATTAAAATTCTATTATCCAAAATCAGCTGAATGTCATTTGACGTAAAATAATTGAGCGGGTTTCAAGAAAAACATTCCATACCACCCTATGTATTCTCACGATCCATAATTTATTACCAAATCCTATCAGAAATAGGTATCATCTCATAGAGAAATTTGATCCACCCTCATTATTCTGTCTAAGTATGAGCTCCAGGAGAATGATGAAAACTTCCTCTCAGCACCTTCACAGTGGTAGATAGACAAACCAACCTACCATAATGCTGGATGAGTTAAAGGAGTAAAATGGATTATGGGTATATTGCAGAGATGTAGGGCCCTGCTTAGATGCTATGGAGAAGTAGCTGAAGAATGAAATCATGTCATTGATGATTGTATGAAGCTGAACTATGAGAGAAATTCGTGGTCCTCTAGAATTTGGAATTCAAGTAAACAATTCTTGGAAATATGATCAAAGTTGATGTTGACACCTCAAACAGGAATATATGTATATATATTTCCACTTACAACCTTCCGTTGTCTTGAAATTTAGGCAAAGCCTATACATATTCCATACACTCATACCCATGTCTCTGACATTCCCTCATTCCAAAAACTTGTACATCTTACATTATGGCCCATTTCTATATTGGAAAGGCAACCACCCAAAATTTTGTCACTAGAATGAGGTCACTAACAAATTTGGAATGGTTAGGAGCAAGGGGTGTTTTTCCTTTTTTGGGGGGATGGGACGGGGTGGTACCCATGAAGTGAACTTCCATATACCCATGAAGTGAATTGCCATAGACAGTATGAAATCTGACCCAAAGATCAAAATCAAATAGTCAAGGTTGACCCAAAGTCAACGTTGGTCAATGCTACATAGAAAACCCTTAACACGGTCAGAAATTCTAACTTCTCTTTCACACATGCAGAGGAGAGAGAAAGTCTCCTAAGGCTGTATGAACCAATCAGATGGAGAGAGAATATGTGAGATGAGTTGATGTCCAAATGAGGTTTGAGTCTCTCCTTTTTATATCAATCAAAGAGGGTGTGTGACACATATTTTGGGGCTTGTGAGCCCACATTACAATTCTGGCCGACATTGACAAATTGCACATGTGTGGAAAATAAATTCAAAATCCAACTTCTGCTCATGCAAACAAGATGATCTTTAGATCAATCTTGCACCTCTCCAAAAGAGGAATCCAACAAAAATATCATCTCTATCATATGAGAAGTGTAACATAGATTTTGGACCTAGTTGCCAAATTTAACACAAATGGAGGTCAAATCTATGTGTCTAACTATGAAGAGTTGAGAAAGCTTATATAAAGAGAAATTCATGATGTTCCATATGAAAGAAAATAAAGTTACCAAAATAGCATCGGCAATAAAGTTACCAAAAGACCATTATTATAATGACAAAACAATATTGAACATAGAAAAATATGTGACCAAGTGCCTCAAGTATCAGAGGGTTATGGCAAGGAAATAGCGTCCAGCAACATGGTTGTTGCCTTTGCCAAATCCAAATGGAAATCAAAAGTAGTCACAATTGATTTCATCACAAGAACACCCAAAACAATGAAAAAACATGATTTCATCACAGTGATGGTATTGCAGTGGATATGTTGATGAAGCAAAACAATTCATCCTAGTGCAGTCTATCCACAAGGTAAGAAGTGATTAGGATTTGGAGTATGCCTAATGCAATTTTATTGACTAGAGACACAAATGCAGATCGAACTTCAAGAAGAGTTTTATCTTTGGCTTGTGAACATACTGGAATCTCACCATAGTGTATTATCTACAAATAGATGGATGAAAAAAATGGGTGACATGTATCCTTAGGATGAGTTCATTTGAAACCTTGGTTTACAAAAGATAAAATACTCCAATAATTTGGCTCGATCCAACATATGGGATTACACGTACGCTAAAAGTTGCTTGGCATGATGGATGAGTGGGTTGCAAAAATTAATTAGAATTTGAAGGCACGCCAAGAAGGGAAAAAAAGTGTTGATTAATTAAGCAAATCCAACAAAGAATAAAAAATGGGTGACCTTGTATTTCTTACGGTTAAGCATAAGAAAGTTATTTGATAACGGGGAGTTGTGCCAAGCTAGCTCCATGATACTTTAAGCCTTTTGAGTTTCTTTAGAGCATAGATCCAATTGCATAGAGTTGCATTGTTTACTAAAATAGAGCACATAATGTTTTTGTGTTTCTCTACTTAGGAATAATGTGAAAGACATGAAACCCTAATCATGTGATTGATTACACTATCATTCAACTAAAAATATATGATGAGTTCCACACCAGTCCTTCTTGAATTCCCAAAGAGAAGATGACTATGCTCTAGAATTTAGAGACAAACATGTTAAAGTCCAAGAGTTATACACTAGTCCTTCATGCATTCCCAAAAATCAGATGACTATGCTCTAGAATTTAGCAACAAACATGTCAAGGTCCAATGCAAGCAATCTGTGTTGAATGAAACAACGAGGAGGGAGGTTAACTCCATGAGTACAAAGTACACATGCTTGTTCAAGTTATGAAGGTCACACCAAGGCCAATGTTATCCCAAGGGGAGGTGAATGTAGCACATGCTTAGAGAACCTTCTTTGCATGTGGGTCTTGCTAACCCAGGTGGCACTTCTTTCTACTTAAGGGTTAAGAATCAAGATCCAATGAAACTGAGTCCCATCGGTCTATTTCTAGACATAAGATCCAATGAAACTCAGTCACACCAATCTCTTTCTAGGCATTTCCTAGCATAACCATTGATTAAAGGACCATTTTTTGTGTGTGAAATAATTATTGTTGGTGTGTGTATTAATGATTGTTGGTGTCTGCAAGTAATTATTGTTGGTGTGTGCAATTGTTCATAGTGATGTCTGTGTCTACAAAATGAAAGGCACTAAAATTGGTTGTGGTTCCACTATAAGCATAACAATTTGTTGATTTTTCTTGAAAGAATAGACAAAAATAGTTTCATTTTCCCTCGTGTAAAAATCATGCATTATAAAATTACAATATATTTTACTTCAGCAAGAATTTTATAATAGCCATTAACAGATGGAAGTTAAAGACATGTTTGGGACAATATCTAAACCAATTTTCCCTTTAATATATTATCACCCTGTAACTGAATGTTATAAAAACTCCTAGCACTAATCCCCCTTGGGTTCCAAATATCTTATCGAGTTGAATTAGAACTTTTGGTCATTTTAATTTCTCACTTCGAACATGTAAAGTGAATTTGCTATCAACCTATCCCAAAATCAATGTCTAAACTAACCTCCATCTTCTTGCAAATAAGAAGTCCATAATGTAAGATTGTCCCTCAACAATTGAATTATTTATGTATTTTCCTTGTATGATTCTTCACTGAGAGTATTAAGCTTTGTAATGGCCTCATCAAATGCTTGTTCTGCCAAGTGACATGCCTTGTAGCAAACCAGCCAACAAAATAGGTACCACATTGTACAGTTAGAAGCAAATAAACTTATGTCCATATTCTACATAGTTGAAACATGCAAATGTAGGCACAAGATTTAACAATTTGTCTTTGTTCTTGTCCAAAATATCAAGCAAGGGACTGCACTTGGTAGCCATATATTCTTACAAGCTAATCTCATTTAATTGACTTGAAATATTTCTGCAACACTCTCTCCATTACTAAGCCGAAGAAGATAGTCTAATGTATCATACCTTAAAGTAAGTATCCCATAAGATTGCTGCTTCGAATATAAAAAGACCAGTCAACGGTTTGAATGTTGAACGAATTGAAATTATTCGATGGAATGAAGTAGGAATGGAAACATGCCACCCTACCCTTATCTTCCTCCACTTGTGTCTACATTAAAAAACAAAATAATATCTCCATTTTTGCTCCATTATCGATCCACATAAAGTAATAGTACATGGTTGGGAAGTTTCATGGAATGTACAGGCTGCAGGAATATGGTGCTGAAAAAGGTAAGTGGGGCTCAAAATCATACAAAGTAGACTCACATAGTTCTTGATAAGCAGAATATGGCTTGCAACCTGCATACGCAAAAATTAATCCTCTAAAATACAACTCATCTTTGCTACAGTTGTATGCTACATCATTTCCACCAGGGGAGTGGAGATTAATCCTCCAACCATCCTCAAAACGCAGTCTTCGACTATGAAAAACCAAAAAATATGAGAAAATATCACTGATGTCGTTCTAGAAACGCTGCACTTCTAAGATTTGCAAATCTGAAATAAGCTGCAGCTGGCGATTTGCATAGTAGTAACCTTAGAACCGGTCTTCAAGCCCAAGACAAGTCTAAATAAGGTGTGCCCTAAAAACTAGAGTGATTTTGAATTTCAAAACAGAATCGAAATCTTCGGTATCCTCAGTGTCTAAATCATATAACATTCCCTTACACCTGACCTGCTCTGTTCCTGCTTTTTGTCGGTCTCACAACTCCTCTTCTCTCTGCCGAGCTGAACTGTTTTTTGCCGGCCTCATGACTCCTCTTTTCTTTGCTGAGCTGAAGAAGATTTCCCCATTGCCAACTGACCAATTTTTTCAGCAGTACTCCTAATCTTCACCAACCATTCATTCAATTCCTTGTTCACTCTTTTATCGACGTGGGATTTGATTCCAGGGATTTTTTTTAGCGTTCACTGGAGCGCCTTTGGCCATTATCGATGTGGGATTGATTTCAGGGATATCTTTTTAGCATAATATGAAGCCCCTTTGGCGGGAATTATGGTTGAAGAGTTGATTTTTTAGGCAGGAATTGGAACCAATCTAAAATAAAAACTAAAAAATAAAAAATAATTATATATAGTATTAAATTAAAAATTTAATATAAATAAATAATATATTAAATATGTAAAATTTACAAACATGATTAATAGTCTTATGAGGTGATATTTATGGGTGAAGAGTATAAATTTCTTGAAATTATAGTTATTTATGTGGTTATTCTTTCTTATATATTGAGAAAAATTAAAAGATTTAAAATTAAAATTATGTGGTTTTTTCTTGTTTTAATATAGTTATAAAAAGGTATGATAACATATTTCTTTTTAAGGTTTGAAAATTATTTTATTTTGGGCTAAGCTTCCACTTATCACAATGAGGCCAAATGATTTAGCATTATGAGGGGTTATGATCAATGAAGAAATTTTTATTGGGGCTTTTATCTTTACTAATATTTGCACAACATTACCATATTGTGCACGGAGGATCTATTCGATGGCGCAGGGCGGGAGTCGTTGGGATTTGAATGGCGAAGGGCGTTCTGCTCAGGGCCTGTGCGTAAAACAAGGTTCCGAACAGGCCAGGTGGTTTCAAGCGGGCCTACGGTCACAAGGCGCTGAGGTTGTCGCTCATTCTGCTGTTGATGGGCTGTTTTCTACAGTGTCTGAAGGTGGGTATGCCGGAAAAGTGGGGGGTGGTTTGTCAGGCAGAGAGGGAGCGCTTCCGTTGTATAAAGGACTGTCTCCCTGCGTGATTTCAAAAGAGCAGGAGCTCGGGCTGCAGGGGAAGGCTTTGAAAGAAGCGCTGAATAAAGGTCTGTCTCCCTGCGTGATTTCAGACGAGCAGGAGTTCGGGCTGCAGGGGAAGGCTTTGAAACATCTTTCAAGGGCGGTGGAATGGGAGTGTGAAGCAGGTGGCTATCAGAGCTTTTATTACTCTGGTTCTGCTTTGGATCAGGATCCAGCAGTGCTCTCGGATAGAGGGGTATATGGTTTCTGTGTAGGGAAGAGCGGGAAAGGTGTCTCAAATCTTCTAAGCCTAGAAGAACAGAGTGGGAAGCCTGTCTTCGAAGGTTCCAAAGAGACAGGCGCAAGCAATGTCAGGGCGGTTGGAGAGTCGAAGAAGCGGGGCAGGAAAAAGAATTGGATTAAAGTCAAAAGAGACGAGTTAAACTACGTTTTGGGAGAGGACATAAGATGGGAGCAGGTTTCTCTTCTGGCCAGCAGAACTCTGGTAGGTAGAGTCATGGGGAGGTATTTTGCTATGAAAACTGTCGTTGCTTGGGCTGGAGCTAGCTGGAAAGCTGACCTTGGATACGTTCCAGAAGTGGTGTCCCTATCCAAGGGGTGGTTCGCCTTCAAATTTCTGCTACCTGAACACAGCCAGTGGGTGTTGCAAAGGTGTTGGGCACTGGATCACTCTCCTTTGCTTCTCAAACATTGGCACCCTCTTTTCGATGCTAGTAGGGAGAGGGTGGACTCAGTTCCCTTGTGGGTTCGCCTTCCTGGTTTGCCTCTTCATTATTGGACTGAGGAACATCTCCGAGGTTTGGGAAATACGCTTGGGGTTTTTCTCGAGGCCGACCTTTCCTTCCTTCATACTAATCTCAGACGTGTTGCTCGAATATTAGTGATGGTTAATATCAGGGAAGGCCTGGCTGACTCTCTGAATCTAAGGTGGGGGCAGTATTTCATAAAGCAATCACTGGACTATGAAAATGTCCCTTTCCATTGTCATCGTTGCTTTGCTTACGGTCATCCAGCCTCTGAGTGTAGTTTTTCTACTCGTTCTGTAAAAAGGAGGTGGGTTAGACGCAGTGAGGCGGATCCTAATGGGAGAGGGGCTGGCTCTGATTCTCCCAAAGCTCAGTCTCTGTCCATTCCGTCCCCTGGTGGCACCTCGACCCCTGCTTCCGTTGGATCTTGTATTCTGAATGAGGTGGGCCTCCAGGCTGTGGGATCGCTTCATCTTTCTGGGCAGGGGTCGCCCTCTCCGTTGACTGCTGATGCTTCTCATCCTGCAGTAAATGACTATAGTGGTCATTATGGTGTGGATTATCAGCTGAAGGATGACGGAATGTTGAAGGCTGTTTTCTCTTGTCTGACTTCTGCACAGTTGGGATCCTTTCCTTTTTCACCTAACTTTAATATCTCCCTTAACTTGGTTCCGATTCCTGTCTCAGCTGATAAGGGTGACTGTGGGTTATTATCAACTGCTGCTCCTATTTTGTTCCAGCCAGCTCTTCTAGAGAAGGCTACTGTCTTTGATCCTGGTGATAGTCAGTTGGTGCCTTTTGAATCTTCTGTTCCTTTGGTCATGGGGTATAACTTGAGATCGAGTGCTAGAAAAAGTGCAGGGGGTTTTGGGAGGGGGAAACCCCCAGCTGCTCGGGGCAGGGGTCGAATCTCCTTCTTGGCAAGAGCCCAGGACCGAGCAATGATGGATGTTCATGATGGGAAGCAGGTTTCTATTGAGAGGGCGCTTAGAGCAAGACAGTCCCTGAAGTCTGGTATGTAATGAAGATCATGTCCTACAATTGCAGGGGGTTGGCAGGACCCCCAAAGAAATCTCCTTTCCGGAGGATTATTTTTCTGGACTGTCTGGATTTAATTCTGCTACAAGAAACTTTAGGTGCTGGTTCTGTGGTCAAAGATAGATTGGAAAGTTGGTTGCCTGGTTGGTTTTTTGAGACGTTGGATGTTAGAGGGCGTTCGGGAGGGCTGGCTGTGGGTTGGAATGGTATAACTATCAAACCACTCAATTTCTGGGGTATGGAGTCGGTCCTGGGGTTAACTTTTCAGGTGCTGGAGCTTGGTGAGGTTTTTAACATTTTTAATATCTATGGTCCTTATCAAGATCGGATTCCGTTTTGGGATTCCCTATTGGGTAATTCTCTACTCAAAGGGGATTCGGTGATTTTGGGAGGGGATCTGAACTTTTCCTTGGGCCAGTCTGAGGTCTGGGGTCCTCATGCGCACGCTGATTCTTTGTCGGGGTATTTCACCCAAAAGCTGGTGGAGAATCATCTGCTCGATATAGAGCCCTTAAAGTTGAAGTTGAAACCCACTTGGAGACTTAATGATCTGCAGAAATTTGGTGTAAAATTTGGATCGCTTCACAGTGGCTAGGCGGGACAGCCAGTGAGACCTTTCAAATTAAATGATGGGTTGGATGTGGGGAGCTTCGATCATTTTTATATTCAACAGTTAAAGAAGCATTTCAGCATTTGGGTCTCTTCAGAAACCAACAAAACAGAGGTGTTCTTTCATTTCTTGGCAGATGGTGGATCTTCCTGGGATGACAGTCTCTCTGGCTTCATGATAGCCCCTCATTCTGCGGCTTTTCATTTTGCTGAGAATTTTAAGCGTGTCAAGGAAGCTGTGAAGCATTGGTCGGCTGCTAAAAGATTGAGGGAGGATATGGATTTGAAAAAAGTTGAAGAGGATCTTCGATTGTTATATGAGGGGATTGGAGGTGGTTTCCAAACTCAAGCTGATAAAGATACCCTCGTTACTCTCGAAAAAAGAAGGAACTCCCTTCTTTTGGATAAGGAAGAATCTTGGAGGTTGAAAAGTAGGGCCACATGGTTGGCAAGTGGGGATGATAATACTAAATTTTTTCATGCTTATGCGTGTGGTCGAAAGGCGGCTAATTCTATTTGGAATTTAAGAGATGCTCAAGGCATTGAACACTCTTCCTTTGAGGCTAAAGCAAAGCTGGGCGTTGATCATTTTAAGGCTCTATTTAAGGCTCCAGCTCATGCTTCTCTTGCGGAGGTTATTAGAGTAGCTCAACTCTTCCCGAGGTTTGTGGAGGAGGCGGATAACATATCTATGATGGCTGTGGTTTCGGAGCAGGAATTAAAGGAGGTTCTTCATAGCTTTCAAAAAGACAAAAGTCCTGGGCCAGATGGTTGGTCGATTGAATTTTTCTTGGCCCTTTATGATGTGTTAGGGGCTGATCTGCTGAAAGCTGTGGAGGACATCAGAATCTCTGGGAGGATACCGGCTTGTTTTAATTCCACGTTCTTAGCTTTGATTCCGAAGGTGGATAACCCCCATACTTTGGCTGATTTTCGTCCGATCTCTCTCTGCAATTGTATTTATAAGGTGGTTGCCAAGGTGATTGCGAGGAGACTCAAAAGCATTCTGTCTTCCCATATCTCTGGGGAACAATTTGGCTTTCTGGATGGTCGTCAAATTCATGAAGCAATCGGTACTGCTCAAGAAGTCCTCCGCAGCATGAAGACCAAGAATCTCAAAGGAACGGTGCTGAAAATCGATCTATCCAAAGCATATGACCGGGTAAGCTGGCTTTACATTCGTATGCTCTTGACTCATCTTGGATTTGGCATTGGTTTTATTAGATGGATTATGAGTTGTATCACTACTGTCTCTTTTTCTGTCTTGCTTAATGGGGCTGCATCCCCCTTTTTTCATGCTGAAAGGGGCCTTCGCCAGGGCTGTCCCCTTTCTCCCCTCTTGTTTTTATTGATTGCTGAGGGCTTGAGCAGAGATCTGATGGCGGCCAAGAGACAGGGTTCGTTGAAGGGCATCCAGGTTGCTCCAAATCTTTTCATCACTCATCTTCTTTTTGTTGATGATGTTTTAATCTTCTGCTCTGGATCGGTGCGAGATGCTGTTACTCTTGGAGAGATTTTGGACCTGTTTATCAAGGCCACAGGTATGGAAGTGAATGGTGTGAAGTCTTCTATCACCTCCCATTTTCTGCGGGAGGAGGAGAGGCGGGAGTTTGAGAGGATTTTTCCTTACAACTCTGTTGTTTTGGAGGATGGGCTGACTTACTTGGGGTTCCATTTAAAACCCAATGAATATAGGAAACATGATTGGAGTTGGCTGCTGGAAAAGCTGGAGAAGCGCCTAAGAGTGTGGTGTCATAAATGGCTGTCTAGAGCCGGGCGACTGACCTTGGTTAAGTCTGTGTTGGAGGCTGTCCCGGTTTATTGGTTATCCCTTTCTTGGATCCCAAAGGGCATTTTGAAGGCAACAAGGCGGATTTGCTTCATATTCCTTTGGAGTGGGAAGCAGGATTCTTTGGTGACCCCTTGGGTTAGGTGGGAGAAAATTGCTGTTCCTAAAGGGATGGGTGGTTGGGGACTGAAAAACATTTTTCTCTTTACACAAGCTCTAGCTGCGAAGGGTGGGTGGAGGCTTCTTAAAGTTGACAGTCTTTAGACTCAGGTGTTGAATCAGAAATATATTTCTCCTTTGTCTATTGTTGATTAGATAAGAAATCCTAGGAAATCTTCTGCGGGTGGTTCAGTGATATGGAAGGCTCTTGTAAATTCTTTTCATATTTTGGAAACTAGCCTGGCTTGGGATGTGGGTAGTGGCAGGAGGTTTCGGGTTGGTGAGGATCCTTAGATGGGTAGTGAACGACAACATCTTCTTCCTAGGCGCACGGTTGAGGCTTTAAGGCAGAGGGGGATCACTTTTCTTGCTCAACTTGCTGTTCCGGTTAGGAGAAGGTTGGGGGTTCAGTCTTGGATTCCGGCCTCGTCTTTGGGTTTGGAGATTATGGATGAGAGGGATCTGGCTGAATATATCAGAGCTTTAAAACAGGCTCATATCTTGCTTCAGGAGAGGGAGGATATGATCGTTTGGGATTTCGACTCGTCAGGGATCTATTCCCCTCGGGCTGGTTATAAAAAACTCAGTGAAGGGGGTGTTTTGGGTGAAGAGAGGTGGTGGTGGAAGATACTGTGGAAATTAAATTGCCCTCCTAAGACCCGCATCTTTATGTGGTGTGTTCTTGAAAACAAAGTCCCCACCTGGGACGTTCTGCAACATAGGAGTTTTCAGGGCCCTGGCTGGTGCTGTCTTTGTAATTCTGATGAAGAATCGGTAAACCATCTTTTCCTTAGTTGCCCCTTCATTAAAGGGGTGTGGATGGAATGCACCAGGTCTTTGGGTTTTCTCTGCAGATGGGAGGGCTTATCTGTGTCCCAGGCTTGGGATGCATGGTGGGTTTCTCATGATGAGCAGAATCTTAAAGCTCTGCCTCTCCTTGTGATCTGGGGTGTTTGGTTGGCACGTAACCGAGCACTTTTTGAGGGCACTGTCAGTACTCCTGGGGTTGTGGGAGCCATGTCAATAGGTCTGCATTCTTCTTTCCCCACACATATCCGTGCTGCCAATCAGAGGGAGATCCTGTTGTTGGACATTGATAAGAGGGTTCCGTGGGGTTTTTTTGATGGGGAAATGCAGCATAACGTTTGTGGTGGTGGGGCTTTGCTGTTCCTATCTGATGCTCATTGGTTTGAGATTGCTGTTGGGCTTGGGTAAGGTACTAATAACCAGGCTGAACTGTTGAGCCTTAAGATCCTTCTGCTGTTTGCTGTGGAGAGAGGCTGCAGAAGTTTAAATTTCTTTGGGGACTCCTTGAACGTGATTAATTGGATTAAAGGTTTTCAACAATGCAGTGTCTACCATCTACAACATCTGCTTCGTTCTGTTAGGGAGATCCTTTCCTCATTTGATACTTTCTCTTGTCAACATATCTACCGAGAAAATAATGATATGGCAGATCGAGCTTCGAAGCGAGGGATCCAACAGGACGAGGGTTCCTGGAGGATCAGAGAACATAGGGATGGCGCAATCTCTGAATTTTTACATATATCCCTGTTTGACTGAGTGGCCACTGTGTTTTTATTTTTGCCAAGGATCCTTTCACCTACAGGAGGAACTAATTAGATTGCTGTTGGGTGGAACTATTATTAAACAGGCTTCTTGTGCTCACAATTCGGGGTGGTTCACACCTGGTGAACTGTTTTGTGCACATTTTTCGGGGTGCTCATTCCTGGTTGCCGTGGGGTGGAACTTTTATTTAACTGTTCCATCTTTTTGCTGCTAGAGTTTGTGAAACTTTGGTTTTCCAAACGTTGTTTTAACTCTGTTTTCCAAATGCTGTTTTAACTTTGGTTTTCCAAACGCTCTTTTCTACAAGGGGCTGTCTCCTTTTTAATATGAAAACAGAGCATGCAGGTCCCCTGGGGGGTGATTCGGACAGATTATGAGATTTTTTGCTGTGAGCCTACTTGTTGGCTCGTCTGATGACTGATTTATATGCTCGTTTCCTGTAGAGCAGTGTTTTTTTTCCCTTCCTGACATTTAGGCCGACCTACTTGTCAGCAGAGCAGTGAGGTTGGTTTCCTTGATTGATCAGCTTTATACATAGGGTCATTTGAACAGTTTTGTTTCTCAAACAGCTTGTATGCCAGTTTCCGCAATGGCATGCTACACTTTGCATCTGAATTTGTAAACAAACTCATTGAGTTTGTCTCTCCCGAACACATATCTTTGTGTTTCTCACTGTATTTTTGTACTCATCTGCAGTAATAAAAATACGCTTTTTTCTCGAGGAAAAAAATATTGTGCACACTATGAATAACTCTCTAGGTTTTTACCAATAGACATGAAAAGGGCCTTAGACTTGGAATATGGGCACCTTTATTAGCTTTTGCATGATAAGAATTAGTATGAGGGAAGGAAAAAAAGGCATTTATTTCTAAAATGAAGCTCCTCATGCTTAAGGGCCATGAATTTAGCATTGAACAACCACATAGATCCTCTCTAAATAATCTTGGGAATATATGATATATCAATTACATTAGGAATTTTTTCACACCATGTATAGGATAAGGAATGTACTATGGGTAGGGGAGGTAAAAAATTTGGCATTATGCCTTACAAGAAGCTTTTTACGGTCAAGGCCAATAAGCTAGACTTAAAAACCACCTAGATCTTCTTTAATGAATATTTGGTCTTAAGTTGGGATATGGGCACCATATGATTATTTCTCACCACATATGAGAGTGTTATGTTATGGTTAGGAGAGGAAAATAAGGGCCTTAGTACCAAAATTAATCTTTTCATGCTCAATTTCCATGAACAAGACCTCTAGCTCGAAATATGGCCATTTAGTATGTTTTTCATAATAAGAATGGGTCCTGTGGCCTTTACTATGGCCAAAGAAGGACATTAAGGCAAAGGGACCACAATTAAAAATTACTAACATAAATGACTAATTCATATACTTGTTGTACTTGTTATTTGGTCATATTTCTATTCTTGGACTATAATAGTCATTTACATTAATCATTATTAAATTTGTCACTTATTATCTAGTCATATATTTTAATCCTAGACTAAATTAGTCATTTAAGTTAGTCTCTTTTTGTTTGGTCACTTATTATCTAGTTGTATATTTTATCCCTAGACTAAATTATTCGTTAAAGTTAGTCATTTTTAATTCGGTCACTTAAAATTGCTCAAATTTAGTAGTAATTCACTTGAAATCATTGCGGTGACTAAGTTTTTTAGTCACCTAGTCACTAATTTCATAGTTTTCTACTAGTGATCTGTGGTCAATTTTATTTTTGAGGATATTTTTACTCATTTTGGTGTCCCAAGAGAAATTGTTACAGATCAAGGACCTCAATTCACATCAAAGCTAGTGGAGCAAATGGTAGAAAAGTACAAAATCAGACACAAAAAATCTACTCCCTACCATCCACAAGCAAATGGCCAAGTGGAATCTACCAATAAAGTCATTGAAGGGATCCTAACAAAGACTGTTCATTTACACAAGAGAGATTGGGTAGAAAGGCTTCCTGAGGCCTTGTGGGCCTACAGAACTACATGGAGAAACACAACAGGTCACACTCCTTACGAACTTGTTTATGGAAAACAAGTCTTGTTTCCCATAGAGTTTCAGATCCAAACTTTCAAAATGGCAGTCCAGTTAGGACTTGATCTAACAGAAGCAAAAACTGGAGCAGATTAATGAATTGGATGAGATAAGACAAGATGCAATCCAGAGAAAAAACATAGTCCAACAACAAAGGACTAGATGGCATGATAAGTACATCAAGGAAAAGAAATTTAAAGAAGGTGACTAGGCCCTCTTATTTGATTCAAAGTTCAAGGATTTTTCAGGTAAATTTCAAACTCTTTGACTTGGGCCATATGAGATAGTGAAAATCTTTGAAAATGGAGCAATAAAAATCAAGACAATAGATGAAAGAAAGGTAGCTTTTCTTGTAAATGGACACAGACTGAAATTGTATCATAGGCCACTTTCAAGAGAGGAATTTGTCAAGAAATTTCAAGATAACATTGATATGAAGTTAGTAAAGAATTCTTCTTCTTCTTCACTAACTTTATTGTAATTTTCCTCAATCATATATATATATATATATAAACATGAAAACCAATCATTGATTGGCATGTTTATACAGAAAATCTAAGGTGAAAATTAGAATTTTTCTGACACTTTAGATTTTCAAAATTGTTCTTTTCTGCAATTGAGTATCATAAAATCATAAGTTTCATATTCACTTTACATATTCATGGTCCATCTCATTCATTCAATCCATATATCACTTTATCCATATTTCATTCCACTACATATTGATGATCCATCTTATTCCATTCCATACTTCATTCCATCCACATTTTCACTTCATTCCATTCCATATTTTCATAGTTTTTATAGGTACATTCTGTAGCTACCTGTTCTGCAGCCAATTTATTCTGCAAAAACTACTCTAGAAAACAGAGGATGAGCCAAAGAATATTATGGAGTCTAAAAGATCAATATTTTTTAGATGAAAGAAAAAGCACATCAAAGCAACAAAAATTTCAAAAAGGGCTAAGGTAAAATTGTATGAAATTATTTTTGATAACAAATCATGAAAAGTATAATGTGGTTAGGTCATATGTTTTCCTAAGTTATTTCATGATTCGAATTGATCAAACCCCTATCATAAAAAATCCTTGACCAAATCCCTTTCATCTCGTTCCATAACAAATCATCATTAATTGAAAGTTAATGGTCAGAACCTATAAGTGACCTATTAGGTCACGTCATCAGACCGTAGCATTCATTGATGATTTTTGAAAATCTTCATGAGATTTCTTCGCAGTCATTCATCCCATATCAAACTCTTAAAACCAATTATGCTCATGATTTACCACTACCCTATTCTGTTCACATCCACTCACTGCTATTTTTTTCTGTAGCCAATCCTCATCTGCAGAGAAGTCATTTTTTTAGGGTAAGACAACCTTTCACAGTTACTTTTTCTTTGGACAGAAGAACAAAAATAGAGCGGTGAATTGAAGCCAAAGAAGGGAAGTAATCTTTATAAAGAATAAATGGGGCTTATTATAAGGTCAGAGCCAATTGGAACTAAATATTTAGAAGGATACCCTTAGATTAAAGGGTTGTTACAATAGGTTGGATGGCTAAGCTTTATAGAGAAATTTAATGGATTCCACAAAGAAATCACAAAGTCATTTTCCAGGTCGTTCAATGGATCAGAGGTAGAGATTGGGGATATCAAATTCACCATCACAGAGTCATACATAGCAGAAGCGACAGAGTTTCCAAGACAGGGAGAATGTTGGTTTAAAAACAAAGAATTTCATAATGAGGCTTGGAGACAAATGCTAAAAAACCTAGGTATGGACACTACAATGTTTAAGAAAGGTATTCCTAGTTTAGCTTTGAAAAATAAATGGAGGAATATGCTATTAATTTTACAAAAGTTCATAACTTGTGAAGGCAGATTTGGCACTTTGTATGTATATCATATTAGACTCATAATGAATTTTCTAGATGAAGAAATAAATCTGCCCTTTTTCCTACTTAATAGTTTGAAAAGGATGTCCTCAAATGTCCAGAAAAGGCTTCAATTCTTAGAAACTACCTTACATCATCATGGCTTAATTAAAATATTAATTGAGTTTCATTTGAAGAAGATAGGAGATAATTGGGATGAATTCCTCCTAAGGAACCATTTTGAAGAACCAAGAGAAACATTGTCTAAATAAAAACCTGTGAGAAGAATTAGAAGAGGAAAAGACGTTAAAACTGTTGAAATCAAGCCTAATGTATCAACACAGGAAGAAAATGATGAAATAATCTTTGAAAAGTTGGTAAAAATTAGGAAAAAACTCAAGAATAAAAAAAAGGAGTTAACAAATGAATGTGTTGAAGGAGAGGATGTAAAAGATGAAAATCCACCCAAATTGAGAAGAAGCTCTAGGCTTAAAGGCATGGTGAAAAAGACATGCATTAAAGGAATTGAAATCATAAACATTGAAGAAGAAGAAACTCCAATACAGACACCAGTTGACAGATCTCCTATATACCAATATGAAGAAAACCCTGGTAGAAGAACCCCAGATGTTGATCCAGCTCAGCAGCAGATTTATGACTATGTGGAATCATTAGAAAGAAAAGCCTCAGAGAACAAAGAAAGATCCCCCAGTCCACAATAACCTCCAATTGAAATTTTAAAAAGAGACAATTATGAATTGGAGATACTGAATAACCATATCAATAATGAAAATGAAATCCTAAGAGAGCAGGTTAAATTGAAAGGCAGCATTAACAACACTCTCTCTCAGAAAATGGAAGGATTATATAAAGCAAACAAGAAGTTGAAGAAAAGAAACAATAAATTGTATAGGGCACTCATTAATCTGAAGTTCAAAACACTCATGAGGAAACCCAGGATGGCATTAACTACCAGAAGAAGCAGAAAAATGAGGTTAGATGTTCTTGCAGAAGTATCAATACAAATGGAATAAAGTTTTGATGAAGTTGCACGAGGACATGCAAAAGTTTTGCAATGGGGGTATGTTGAGCCCTAAAAGTGTCTTCTCCTTTTCCAAATTCCACTTCATCTAATCATTCCTTTCTTCATTTTATAGACCTAAAGATCAATAAGAATGATTAAAATAACTTAAGGAATACATGCAATCACTAACTTGTTGTACTTTTGTGATTTTGTTGTCTTAATGATTTCTGAGCAGTTTTGGCTACAGAATGCAGTCATTCTGCAGCCAGTCACACGTTTTGTAGCCATTTTAGTGTTTGAACATGTTAAGGGTGTCATCTGAAGAAAAGGCATATATGGTTAGATTCTAAATCATTCCTACATCATTCCTTGTCATCCACGAAGGCTGAGTCAATAACTGGAGATGCTTATGCACGTGGTCAAACCAAAAGTCCGAGAAGCTGATTTCTATAAGGATAAGGACTCTTGATTTGCTTTCAGCAAATCACAAGTTCTAAAAAGGAGTTTTAGTTTGATTTTGACTTTATAATACACTTGTGCATACTTTCATTCAATATCAGTTATGTAATTGCCTATAAATTTAGCTCGGTGAGACCGAGAAAGACAGTTAACTCTTATTTTACCAATACTTTGATACTCTATTTCGAAGTATTTTTTATAATAAAAAGTGATGAATCCTTTGTTAAACTGAGAGGGGGGGGGGGTGAATCAGTTTAATGAATTCATGGTCTTGTAAAACTTTCATTTACACTTATTTACATCTTCATTTCATGATTAACTTAATGTACAGTGAAACCACAATCTTAATTAGTGATCAGCAGGTATTAAGCAGATTAAATACAGAGTATCAACACATAATCATCATGTACATAGACACCAGATATAAGTGGAAACCCATAAGGGAGAAAACCACATCTTATTATTGTTGTGATGCAAAGGCAAGCTCCAACTCCCTCTCACCACTGATTTTCTGTAGGCTTCAACCTACAAGAGGTTACAACCTCAGTTCTGTAAGCTACAACTTGCAAGGAAGCTCCAACTCCCATCTAATTTCACCAGGCTACAACCTACAAGAGGCTCCTACCTCAGCCAGCTACAACTGACATCTATCAAGGTACAACTTGATAAGGAAGCACCAACTTCCTCACTCTTTCATAAACAACACATGCTGATTTACCTGGATATCAGTTTTGTTCTGTTCCTTCTTCACTGCTGTCCACCAGCCTTCATATGTGCCTTATATCATCTTTGAATCTTCTCAACTTCTTTATCTGCTCCTCCTTCTTCTTACCCTCTCTGCCTCATTTCTCCATTCTCTCTCCTCTTTATGCATATCTATGTGACATCATTTATAGAGATTACCTTATGACTGTTTGTATTCCATAGGGAATTCGAAGTGAATAGGTATGACTCTTTTCCTTCCACCTTATCGTTTTCTTGCCTAGCACATTCAGAAAAATATAGAAATATGTATACATTTCAATATTACAGTGGGGTATTTCTTTGCCCACGGATACTTGCCTTTGCATCACAAGCAATGTAAAATTAATTAAAAAATTTACATTTACATTTGCAACAGATATATCTCATTCAACCCTTTTAGTTCTCGGCTCACTGTATGTTTGTCTTTTCTGCTGCTGTAGTGTAATAGTTCTGCATACTCTCCTACTTTCTATGCATGTAGAATGCATTTCCCAAATTATGTTCTAAATCTGGAAGCTTTATCAATGCGGAGGCTTTCTTCAACCTTCATGGTTCCAACCATAGCCAAAATCTACTTTGCAAACTTACCATATGAAATGATCTTGTTAAACCCTTCAGAACTTATCACGTTCAACTGTCGGAAATGAATAATTGAAGCCTTTTAACCTATGTTCAAAGCTTCAGGATTAAGGTCGGAGCTCAACACTTTGATAAAACTCTATTAAATGACCCTTTCGGAGACAGTATTAAAACTTTAGGGAATGTTATATAATTACACTTTAAGAAAATTTTAAACCCTCTCTCGGCGATATAATAATAGACCTTTTTAACATAGCAGTTAACCTTTCGGACCCACTTGCCAAACCCTTTCTATCTGCCAATGCGATGAAATAACTCTGATGCGAATATTTCTTGACCGATGCAATAATCTGATGCGATGAACTGCCTGCGATGACTTCCAATTGCGATGACACACTTTGTGATGATTCCGATTCGATGACCGTCGATCGGACGGTTGTGATTAAATCGCACCATCGCAATCGCAATGCTCAACGTCTCATCTCCTCAACACTTCTGCGTGCTGATGTGATAAGAGATCGATGATGCGATGAGATCTCCACCGTCGATCTTCTATCTTCAATAAGATCTCCACCATCGATTTTCAACACTTCCTCTTTAAGCCTTAACATTAAGACTCCGCCTTTCACGTGATGCGACCACCGTTAGATCTTCATCAATCTTGATCCGACGAATATCGCATTCACAATATACCTGCTGTTTAACATTTCCAAACGTCCATACACTTTTCCCATGCGATCACCGTTGGATCTTCACCACATCAAATCAGATGGCTATCGCGTTACTTCGACCCCTGACCTTTAATCCTCAAAAATTACGTGAAATAGGCGGTTTTAGTATTGTGACGTGTCATAGTATGATATGATCACATTCTAAATGGAATAAACCGCTCATGGCCCAAAAACTGTGCGAAACTAGTGGTATGGTTTTGCAAAACCACCAACCTTCAAACCTTAAATTTGAACACAATTAAGTGCGGAATTCCGCCATTTCTTCAGGATTTCGCTCAATCTCTGTTGCTCCTATTTCGCCTTCTACTCCGCGCCTTCATTCGAAATGGTTTCCTACCATGTCCAACATATCTCGCACTTCACCTTTCTGCTGTTGAATGAACTTTTGCTGCGCCATTACTTCACTCCATCGCACAGATATTCATCATTGTTCTTGGATCACTGTAGATCTCTAATGACCCCGAACCTTTCTTTTCTTTAGCACAACTCCCTCCTGAGCTTGTTCTGTATAAGATCTTTTGCCCTTGCTGTATCTTGCAACTCCGCTACCTCTGCTTCAATTCGCTGTCTCTGCTTCTAGTCACCTATCTGCTTCATCCGTTGCCTCTGCTTCTTGTCTAATGCTCTCTCTGCTTCCTCTGCTTCTTCCTGGTGTCTGAGCTGCCTCTTTTTGCTGCCCTCGCTGCCTCTACTCCTTGTCTGTCTCCTTTGCCTTATTGCTATTTCTTCTTTTTTCTTTTGCCTTAGTGATAGTTCAGGTGCTGCTCCTTTCTTCTCCTTTTCCATCAATGACAATATTTCCAATAGTCTCCCCCTTTCGCATTGATGGCAATACTTTAATACTCTTATTTTGCTTGCTTTTCCTCCCCCTTTGACATCAATGGCAAAGGGTTGCACATTTCCTAGTGTGGTTTCCAAATCTTGTCCATAATAATCTGATCTTGAGGACCTGTTCCATGCACTGCTCTCTTGCTCTGGCTCTTTTGTGACAATATTTGTTGACTGATCTCCCCCTGGAATGATGATTTATTTTCTGATCCAAACTATGACTGGACTTCTATTTTGATCCTGTTTCTTGTATGCAGCCCTCCCCCCCCTTTTTTTTCTTCTTATCAGAGAGTAACATCTTTAGACACTACCCCTAGTTTGTCTCTTAGATATTCGAATGGTTCTTTAGCAATAGGTTTTGTGAATATGTCTGCTATTTGTTCCTTTGTTGGTACGTATTCGAACTTCACCAATTTATGTGCTACTTGTTCTTTGAGGAAGTGGTACTTTATTGGGATGTGCTCTGCTTTTGAATGAAGTACAAGATTTTTTGATATACTTATTGCACTTGTATTGTCACATTTAATAGAAATAGGTTCATCAATGCTTACCTTCATGTCTTGGAGAGTTTGTTTCATCCACATTACTTGTGTGCAACATGCTGCTGCTGCTATGTATTCTGCTTCTGCTGTAGATAGAGAGATAGAAGTTTGCTTCTTGCTTAGCCATGCCACCAGACTTTTTCCCAAATAGAATGCACCTCCACTTGTGCTTTTCCTGTCATCCACACAGCTAGCCCAATCTCTGTGTATGCTGTCAATGTGAATTTTTTTCCTTTTGGATACCATAGGCCATAATGTGAAGTACCTTGTAGATATCTAAATATTCTATTGATTTCTAGTAAATGATTTTGTTTTGGTGCTTCTTGATGTTGGTCGCTTTAATTGTTTTAACAATTCAAGCTCCACATAAATTGTCAACCCGAGAAAGTCTGTTTATTCCAAAGACAACCACGCACTGGATATGCTCAATTCCAAAAGCAAAAATAATGTTGTAGTAAAAGTCACACAATTATTAATCATACAAATCTAATTATTCACACCCTGTTTTAACAAAGCTGAAGTCTATTTATGTTATAGTAGAAGCAATTCCTCTATTGCAGTCTTTAAGGATCCTAATGAAAGGAAATTACTCTGCAAGAAAGGAAACCAATCAACCATAACAGGGAACATGACCCTATTCCTTCAAATAGGAACTTCAGCACCTGCTGCCTGACACTAATCACACTGTAGAAAAGATAAATTCAAGAAACAGGACCCTATTCCCATGAACAGGAACCTTCAACACCTGTCTCCTGTTTCTAACCACACTGCAGGAAAAAGAAAGGCAATCAATGGGAACAGGACCCTATTCCCTTGCACAGGAATCTTCAGCACCTGCTTCCCAATATCAATCATACATTCAAACAAATAACAGAAAAAGATCTCTTGGCTCTTTTAAGAATTAATGTACCAAACTCATGCAACGTTAAAGGAAACAGAATGCTTAATGAACTACAGAACTATGCAACTAGTGTTTCAGCAATAGAATTAAATTAAGATGCGAATATCATAGAGAAACTTAACAAACTACAGGAACAATCGGGTGAATATTGTGATGAAGGTGGGCCCTTTCCTTCTCACAAGATTCCCCAGGGAAAGAGTTAAATTGAAGCGCTCAAAAGGAACCTTTATTCATCTGTCAAAAAGGAATGATACATTACAATGGAGTCTAGCTCCTTTCCGCTCAAAGTAGTGTTCTCCTGTAGTTTCTCACTCCTCTTCTAATGATGATGTCTCCTCTTTTTAAAGAGGAGACATCTATTACAGTTACATCAGAGCAAATCTATCTTTATCCAAATCTGTTCTTCTTTCTTAAAACAGGGCTATTCTATTCTTCCATATAAAGATATTGTTACAGCAGATACAGAAAAAGTACTGGCTTCAGGATAATCCGTGTAACCACTTCCTTGCTTATCTTCATCTTGTTGCCATTGTTTCCAAAATACTCTTCCAGAATCGCAAATTACGAGTAGTGACGGAATTTGCGTGCACGCCGACTGTTTCAGCAACGGAGTCGACTGTTTCAGCAACGGCCGATTGTTTCAGCACAGCGCATAAATTATCTGCGATCTTTTAGACTTATGTTAGCAACAATCTACCTTCGATTAATGATGAAATATAAGAGTAATATGGAATTATATGTAAACAGATTAAATATATAGTAAAGAGGAGGATTTCATATACCTTTGGATAAAGTGAAATGAAAATGATGATGGAACCCTTTTTAAATATAGTTATAAAGGGTAAGGTGGTGTCAAAATGTATGGTAAAAATGGTACATTGTGAGGTCCTAACACTTGATATCTTGCCATGAGTCCTACTACCAACATAATGTCTGGTCTAGAAGCTATTAGGTATAACAGACTTCCTATCATGGATCTGTAAAGTTTTTGATCTACATCTTTTGATCCATCATCAACACATAGTTTGCATCCAGTGATCATGGGAGTTGGCACGGGTTTGCAATCTTCCATTTGAAACCTTTTCAACATTTCTCTTAAGTATTTTTCTTGCGAAATGAATATTCCTGTGTTCTTTTGTTGAATTTGAAGTCCTAAATAGAAGGTGAGCTCTCCAATCATTGACATCTAAAATTCTGATTTCATTTCTTCAGCAAATCCTTTTGCTAACTCATCTTTGTTGCTTCCAAACATGATGTCATCTACATACACTACTATAATTAAGAGTTCATTTTCATTAGTCCTTATGTACAAATTGCTGTCTACTCCTCCTTTCTTGAACCCTTGTTTTTTCAAGTATTTGTCCAGCCTTGAATACCATGCTTGAGGAGCTTGTTTCAGACCATATAAGGCTTTCTTTAATCTACACACATAGTCATGTTTATTTGTTAATGAGAATCCTTCAGGTTGTTCCATGTAGACTTCTTCCTCTATATCTCCATTTAGGAAGGAAGACTTCACATCCATTTGATATAACTTGAAATCATGATAAAATGCAAAGGAAAAAAACATTCTGATTGCTTCCTTTCTGGCTACAGGTGCAAAGGTTTCATCATAATCAAGACCTTCAATTTTTTAATATCCCTTGCATACAAGTCTGGATTTATTTCTGATTACCTGCCCTTGTTCATTCATCTTATTCTTGAATATCCATTTTGTGCCAATGACATTTTTCCCAGTGGGTCTTGGAATTAATTCCCAGGTATTGTTATTCTCAATTTGGTCTAGTTATTCATTCATAGCATTTACCCAGTTTTTGTCTTTGCTAGCTTCTTCGAACTTCTTTGGCTCTATTTGAGATAGCATGGCTAGGTATACTTCTTCTGTCTGTTTAGCAAGCTGTCTTCTTGTCTAGACTCTCACACTCTTGTCCCCAATGATTTGATCTTCTGGATGATTATTTTGAGTGTGTCTTGAGGGACCTTTTGAGTTTAATTCATTCTCTTCTGTTGTCTTTCTTAGTTCATCATTATCTTGGTTCTCTTCTTCATGATCATTTGGAGGATTGCTGCATCTTGTGCTTCTTGTTCTGTTTGGTAGATCCTCATCAAATCTTACATCAATGCTTTCCATAATTTTTTGTAGTGTTTTGTTGTAGCACCTGTAACCCTTACTCTTGGATGCATATCCTAAAAATATTCCTTCATCAGCTCTTGCATCAAACTTCCCCAGTTTTTCATCATTATTTTTATAAACACATGCTTCCAAAGACTTTAAAGTGCTTAATTGATGCTGGTTTACCATGCCATAATTCATAAGGAGTCTTATCACAATTTGGTCTTAGATGAGCTTTGTTGAGATGTGAACAGCTGTGTGTACTGCTTCTGCCCAGTAGGTTTGGGGAATGTTACTTTCTTGCATCAAAGCTCTAGCAATCTGTTATACTGACCTGTTTTTCCTCTCTGCCACTCCATTCTGTTTAGGTGTACCTGCAATTTTAAACTGTTGTTTTATCCCATGATTATTGCATAGGTCTACAAAATCATAGTCTGTGAATTCACCTCCTCTGTCTAATCTGATGCACTTTAGCTTGCATCCTGTTTGATTTTCTGCCAATGCCTTGAATATCTTGAATTTCTTAAGTGCTTCAGATTTATATTTGAGAAATGCCACCCACGTCATTCTGGAAAAATCATCTATTATCAGCATGAAATAAGATTCTCCACTTGGTGTTTTGGTTCTTGAAGGTCCACACAGGTCCATGTGTACAAGCTGAAGAGGCTTACTTGTAGATAATTTCTCTTTGGTCTTGAAAGATGTGCGGGTCTGCTTGCCCAGTTGGCAGGCTTTACATATGGTATTTGAAGGCTTCTTTATTACTGGCATATCTCTGACTGAGTTCTTCTTGCTCAGACTGATGATGTGGTCAAAGATAAGGTGTCCCAATATTCTATGCCATAACCATGATTCATCAAGTTTGCTTAGGCGACATGCTTTGTCCTTTTCTTTCACTATATAGACATTACTTTCTGTTCGAACACCTTTGATCAAGGACTTTCCGGTGGTGCTTGATCTTACTTCACAATCTTGGGCTCTAAAAATGACTTCACGGCCTTTATCACACATTTGATTGACACTTAGCAGATTTTCTTTCAGCCCATCCACAAATAGTACATCTTGGGCCTTTCCTCTTCCATTATCCATACTAACTGAGCCTTTTCCTTTGATTTTCCCTACTTTATCATTACCGAATGTTACATTCCCAGATTTCTTTTCATCAAAGGTTACAAACTTGCTTCGATCTCCAGTCATATGCTTTGAGCATCCACTGTCCAAATACCGTTGGTTTTTCTGATCTTGAGCTATTAGAGCTAGGTCACAATTATTCAACTTCTTTTTCCACTGCATGCATCATTTTTTTTGGTACCTTTCCTGAGAGGATGGACCACATTCTTTGAGAGGACATTTGTGACACTTGGGCCCGATTTGATGGTAGTCAAAGCATTTGATTATGTTTCTGAATGAATTATGTACACGAGTGAATTATCCATTGTTCATCCATCTCCTTGAGTTTCCATACATCAGTATTTTTCCATTCATTTTGCACTCCTTGGCTTTATGGCCGAACTCCTTACAGTAAAAACAATACCCATAAAAACAATTAGCGTACTTGATGAAGGGTTGTCTTCTCCATTTGTTTGCTTGAGGTAGTATTTTCACTTTTTGCATCCTTGGCTGGTTGGAATCGATTCTCCTTTTATGACAGCATGCAACAATATGTCCCAGTTTGTCGTAGGCATAACAAGTGAAATTTTTCATAAGGGGGAAGAATCTCCTTTGATAGCTTCCAAATTTGATATATTCAGGAGTATATGAGCCTTTTTCAGTTGACTGTTTATTTATTTCGTTCTTTGTCATTTGAGGCGCCTTCTTGTTTCTGTTTACTTCATTGCAGGCTTCTACTTCTGTAGGAACCTTCTGAGCTGCTTCATTATCCTTAACAGCTTTTACAAAAACAATATTCTTGTTATCTTTTTCTTTACTTGTTTCTCCTTCATAGCCTATCCCAGTTTTTATTAGAGGAGATCTTTGAGCATCTAGTATTTTATTCAACTTATCAGAGCTTGTTATTTTAGGAGTGTTTATTGACAATTTCCTTTGGGCGTTTTCTAATTTCTTCCTCAAGCATACTACTTATTCTTCCAATTTCTCTTGCTTTCAAATTTTATCCTCAATCTTCTTAAGTAGAGTGTCTTCTACCTTCTTGGCTTCTTCAAGCTCTACTTTCAACTGAATGAGGTCTTCTGAATTTTGCTCTTCTCTTACATATTTGAGGAGAATGTCTTTCTGTTTTCTGCACTTTAGTTTAAGTCTGTCTATTTCCTCCAGGGCACTTCTTATCTCCCCCTCAAGATCAACTTCACCTTCTTCCTCATCTTCTAAAAGGAATCCTTCAAGCTCTTCCTTGGCCATCAACACAAATTTAGAGGTTCCTTCTTCATTTCAGGTTTCATCCGAGTTTTTAGATGCACTGCTATCTTGCTAAGCATAAAATGATTTTCTCCTGTATCTATTCCCTTTCTGCCAGTTATTTGATATGGTTTTCTCTGTCTCTTGAGTCTGATTCTTTGTCTTCTTATGAGGACACGTAGATGCGTAGTGTCCAACTCTTCCACAGTTAAAGCATTTAAATGGAAGTTTACTTTTATACTTGCCTGAGCCTCTATCCAATTTTCTGACAAATTTGGCCTCTTCTTCATCAAAGCAAGAGCATATATCTTCTTTTTATTCTTTTTTCTTCTCTGTCTTAAAGGCTTCCTCCCTCACATTTGACTTCCTCTGTGGCAGTCTCATCTCATAGGCTGTTAGGTTTCCAAGTAATTGGTTCAAATCAGCTGTTTCTTCTATGGCAGAAGCCTTGGGGTTAAAGCTGGATGGTAAAGATCTTAGAATATTTTGAACAATTACACATTCTTTAATGGTTTTTCCTAGAGCTTTCATGTTATTCACAATTTCTGCAACCTTCAAGAAGAAGCTGGCAATGTCTTCATCATCATTCATTTTTATATTTTCAAACTAAGCTCTATAGAATTGTAGTTTGGCTATCTTCACCTTTTTGTCTCCCTCATGGATGCTTTCTAATGTATCCCATATTTCTTTGGCAGTCTTTTTGTGCATTACTTTGATAAATTATGCCTCACATAGTTCACTTAAGAGAGCATTCATGGCTTTTTCATTAGCTACAAAATCTATTTTGGCATCTTTCTCTGAGTCAGACTCCTTTGGGGCATATCCCAATTCCACAGCAGCCCAAACTTATATTCCTAGAGACATTATGTACATCCTCATTCTTATTTTCCAGAAGGCATAATTTGTACCAGTGAACAAACGGGCTTTATTTGTTGAGCATCCTTCTAGACTAGCCATCCTGGGGACCTAGGATCTCCCTCTAGTTGTTAAACTGATACAAAAGGAACTTGGCTCTAATACAAATTGTTGAATCCTTTGTTAAACTGAGAGGGGGGGGGGGGTGAATCAGTTTAGTGAATTCATGGTCTTGTAAAACTTTTATTTACACTTATTTACATCTTCATTTCATGATTAACTTAATGTACAGTGAAACCACAATCTTAATTAGTGAGAAGCAGGTATTAAGCAGATTAAATACAGAGTATCAACACATAATCATCATGTACATAGACACCAGATATAAGTGGAAACCCATAAGGGAGAAAACCACATCTTATTATTATTGTGATGCAAAGGCAAGATCCAACTCCCTCTCACCACTGATTTTCTGTAGGCTCCAACCTACAGGAGGCTGCAACCTCAATTCTGCAAGCTACAACATGCAAGGAAGCTCCAACTCCCATCTAATTTCTGCAGGCTACAACCTACAGGAGGCTCCTACCTCAGCCAGCTACAACTGAGATCTATCAAGCTACAACTTGATAAGGAAGCACCAACTTCCTCACTCTTTCATAAACAACACATGCTAATTTACCTGGATATCAGTTCTGTTCTGTTCCTTCTTCCCTGCTGTCCACCAGCTTTCATATCTGCCTTATATCATCTCTGAATCTTCTCAGCTTCTCTATCTTCTCCTCCTTCTTCTTACCCTCTCTGCCTCATTTCTCCATTCTCTCTCCTCTTTATGCATATCTATGTGGCATCATTTATAGAGATTAACTTACGACTGTTTGTATTCCACAGGGAATTCGAAGGGAATAGGTATGACTCTTTGCCTTCCACCTTCTCGTTTTCTTGCCTAGCACATTTGGAAAAATATAACAATATGTATACATTTAAATATTACAGTGGGGTATTTCTTTGCCCACGGAGACTTGCTTTTGCATCACAAGCAATGTAAAATTAATTAAAACATTTACATTTACATTTGTAACAGATATATCTCATTCAACCCTTTCAGTTCTCGGCTCACTGTATGTTTGTCTTTTCTGCTGCTGTAGTGTAACAGTTCTGCATACTCTCCTACTTTCTATGCATGTAGAATGCATTTCCCAAATTATGTTCTAAATCTGGCAGCTTTATCAATGTAGAGGCTTTCTTCAACCTTCATGGTTCCAACCATAGCCAAAATCTACTTTGCAGACTTACCATATGAAATGATCTTGTTAGCCCTTCCGAACTTATCACATTTAACTATCAGAAATGAATAATTGAAGCCTTTTAACCTATGTTCAAAGCTTCGGGATTAAGGTTGGAGCTCAACACTTTGATAAAACTCTATTAAATAACCCTTTCAGAGACAGTATTAAAACTTTAGGGAATTCTATATAATTACGCTTTAAGCAAAGTTTAAACCCTCTCTCGGCGATATAATAATAGACCTTTTTAACACAGTAGTTAACCTTTCAGGCCCACTTGCCAAACTCTTTCTATCCGCCAATGCGATGAAAAAAATCTGATGCAAAGATTTCTTGACCGATGCAATAATCTGATGCGATGAAATTCCTGCGATGACTTTCGATTGCAATGACACACTTTGCGATGATTCCAATGCGATGAATGCCGATGGGATGGTTGCGATTAAATCGCACCATCGCAATCGCAATTCTCAACATCTAGTCTCCTCAACGCTTTTACTTGCTGATGCGATAAGAGATCGCCGATGCGATGAGATCTCCACCGTTGATCTTCTATCTTCGATAAGATATCCACCGTCGATCTTCAACACTTTCAGTTTAAGCTTTAACATTAACACTCCGCCTTTCGTGTGATGCGACCACCATTAGATATTCACCGATCTTGATCCGACGGATATCGCATTCACAATATACCTGCTGTTTAACATTTCCAAATGTCCATACACTTTTCCCATGCGATCACCGTTGGATCTTCGCCGCATCAAATCGGACGGCTATCATGTTACTTCAACCCCTGACCTTTAATTCTCAAAAATTACGCGAAATAGGCGGTTTTAGTATTGTGACATGTCGTAATATGATATGATCACGTTCTAAATGGAATAAACCGCTCATGGCTCAAAAGCTGTGCGAAACCAGTGGTATGGTTTTGC
Source organism: Pinus albicaulis (assembly GCA_034641835.2). Taxonomy (NCBI): domain Eukaryota; kingdom Viridiplantae; phylum Streptophyta; class Pinopsida; order Pinales; family Pinaceae; genus Pinus; species Pinus albicaulis. The sequence continues at coordinate 303,097,521 of CM076573.1, read as the reverse complement.
AAAACCACCAACCTTCAAACCTTAAATTTGAACACAATTAAGTGTGGAATTCCGCCATTTCTTTAGGATTTCACTCAATCTATGTTGCTCCCGTTTCGCCTTCTGCTCTGCGCCGTCATTAGAAATGGTTTCCTACCATGTCCAACATATCTCGCACTTTGCCTTTCTATTAGGTCCCTATATCACTAGTATAGTCCCTTATTATTGTTAGTGTAACCCCCTTATTGTTATTATTGAACCCTTGTAACCCCCATTTTGTTATTATTGTGCCCTTAAGTATTATTGTTAGGTCGGCTAGGATTACATTGTGGCCCACTAGGATTACATTATGGCCCCATGGACTCCTATATATAGAAAGGAGGTTTTGTAAATTGTATCATCCAAGAATTTTTCATTTATGTGATGTATTGGAGGTTGCCCCCCTCGAAGTGGCTCATTTATAAGGCGTTTATATCTCTTTTCTTCTATTTTTGGAGCTGGTTACACAACATTTGGTATCAGAGCTTTGGATTCTAGGGTTTCGCTGCTCCAAACAGGTCATCGTGGCATTTTCGCTATAAATTTTTTTCTACAAAGTTTCAGAAGCTGAAATTTTTAGGGTGTGAAGCAGATATCCTAAGGAAGATTTTCTAAAACTTTCAGATCTTGGTTCGCAATATTTTGCGGAGATATGATTTGTGGAAGTTAGGTCTTTTTTCAGGCTCCTAAATAGGTCATCGTGGCATTTGCGCTATAAATTTTTTTCTACGAAGGTTCAAAATCGGAAATTCCTATGGTACGAAGATGAAATCCGGAGGAAATTCGTCAAAAAATTTCAGAGCTTGGTTCGCAATATTTTTGGAGATATGATCTGTGGAAGGTAGTGCTTTTTCAGGCTCTTGAATTGCATCGCAAAGAGGTGATCGTGGGAAAAGTTCAATAAATCTCTCTCTGGGCATCGGATTGAAGTGCCGTAAAAAGTGGTCGCAAGTACACAGACTGTAGTTTCTTGGCTATCAATTTCAGAGACAAAGGACAAAACAGTGACACGTGGCAAGTCATACAAGTTCGCTCTACTAAACCAGTCCATAATTAGGTCATTGTGGGAGATTGGACACAACTTTGTCTTGGCATTCAAAAGAGAATTTAGAGGGCTACTTCAGTGCTGAATTTCAGATATTGAAGATCCGCAATAACATATATAATACAATTTAAATATCGAGCTCCTCAAAGCAAGTAAAAGGTGTGTATTTTTTTCCGAATTGCATAAGTTTTGTTTGAAGAATCAAGTTGAATTGATTGAAAGGGCCTATTTTAGAATATATATCAATATTGGAGTCTAAAATGGCCCCTAAAAAGAATTCAACACCCTTTAAGCCTTTAGAAGGATCTACTATGACTCATGAAGACGGAGAATGGCAACATGAAATATCAAAATTACAAGAGCAAGTGCAACAAATTTCTCTCTCGCAAAGAACAACAAAAAATGAAATGGAAGTTTTGAAGAAGGGCGTGGAAACTAAGATGGATGGTTTGAAGAAAGGTGTGGAAGCTAAGATGAGTGGTTTGGAAGCTAAGATGGATGGCATGGAAGTGGCATGGAAGTGGGCATGGAAGCTAAGATGGATGACATGGAAGCTAAGATCGATGAAAAAATGAAAGACAACATGGAAAACATGAAGAAAGATCTAAAAGTAGACATCGAAGGTTTGGGAAATTTGATACAAGAAATGTTTCCTAATGGTGAAAAGATAGTAGAGGAAACTCATGATGAGAACAAAATAAATGTTAATCGTGATTTCATAAACTCTACCGTTGGAGGGAAGAACCACCATATTCCAAAAATGGATATGAGGAAGTTTGATGGAAAGGATCCTGTAACATGGATACTACAGATGGAGCAATATTTCGATCTCCATAATGTGCAAAACACACAAAAGGTACGCATTGCAACTTTGCATTTAGAACAAAATACATTTGTATGGTATCGATGGCTTTGCTCCCGTAAAAAAATTGTCACTTGGTCAATTTTTACGGAGGAAATGATAGCACATTATGAGGATACAAAGAGAAACATCTTCTTTAGCCAATTGATAAATCTCAAACAAAAGGGTTTAGTGGGGCAGCACATTGAGGACTTCCAAAAATTGAATATAAGGGTAACTGATATTCCAGAGGAACACAGGATTGATCTCTTCATAGGCACTTTAAAGGATAACATCCAACATGAAGTTCGCGTTTTGGAACCTGATTCATTGGAGAAGGCATCCAGGTTGGCAAGAAAAGTTGAATGTAAAATTATGGCGACAAGGAAGCCTACCACTCAATTCTATAAAGAAGGAAGTGTTGCTACGCCTAGATTTCCACAACCTACAAGGTTGACACCACAACAATTGGAAGAAAAAAGAGCAAAAGGGATTTGCTACAGTTGTGATAGCAAATACACTAAAGGTCATTAGTGTGCTGAGAAGAAATTATTTTACATAGATTGTGAAGAAGAAGAAGAAAATGAACAAGAAGAGGATATACACCAGGAACCACCCCTAGAAGAGGAAGAAATGAATCCGACCATATCGTGTAATGCACTGGCAGGAATTACCACTCCTCAAACTCTCAAGATAGAAGGACATATAAAGAAGAAAAGGGTAATAGTGTTGATTGATTCAGGTAGCACCCATAATTTTATTCATTATAAGGTAGCCAAGGAATTAAATTGTTTCCTATACCCAGCACCAGAATGTCAAGTGATGGTTGCAAATGGAGGAACTATAAAATGCTCTGGAAAATGCCATAATATCAAGCTAACCATGGGGGAATATGTATTGACTAGTCCAATGCTTGCCATTCCTATGGGAGGTGCTGATGTTGTACTAGGAGTACAATGGTTACAATCTTTGGGGACGGTAGCTTTTAATTTTCAAGAGCTTTTCTTGAAATTTTTTTCAGAAGGAAAGGAAGTCGAATTACGGGGTATTGAAGGGAAGCCAGGAAGGATAATAAGCTCTAATGTCATGACAAAGCTTCTAAAGAAATAACAACGAGGCGTAATTGCACAATTATGCTCACTAGAAGTTCCGACATCAAAATCATTTATTTCTGCAGATCTCCAACAAGTCTTGGACAATCATTCCAAGGTGTTTGAAACTCTCAAAGGACTCCAACCTATTCATGATCATGATCATGCTATTCATTTGATTCTAGGAAGTGTTCCTCCAAACATCAGGCCTTATAGATATCCTTACTTCCAAAAGAGCGAAATTGAACGTATGACTGCAGAAATGTTAGAGGCGGGTATAATTCAACCTAGTCAAAGTTCTTTCTCTGCTCCTGTAGTATTGGTACACAAGAAGGATGGATCATGGCGAATGTGTCCGAATTATAGGGAGCTCAATAAGCTCACCATTAAAGATAAATTTCCCATTCCTGTGATTGATGAATTATTGGATGAATTACATGGAGAATTTATTTTACCAAGTTGGATCTTCGTTCAGGATATCATCAAATTAGAATGAAGACTGAAGATATTCCAAAAACAACATTTCGAACTCATGAGGGTCATTATGAATTTTTGGCCATGCCTTTTGGCCTTACCAATGCACCTTCTACATTTCAAGGGTTGATGAATTCCATTTTCAAACCCTTCCTTAGAAAATTTGTGCCAGTATTTTTTGATGATATACTAATCTACAGTAGGTCTTGGAAGGATCATGTTGAACATGTTGACAGGGTGCTCAAACTATTGCAGGAGAAACAATTATATGCAAAAACATCCAAATGTTTCTTTGGAGTACAAGAGGTGGAATATCTGGGTCATATTGTATCTCACAAGGGTGTTAAGGTAGACCCTAACAAAATTAAAGCCATTAAGGAATGGAAAGTCCCCAAAACCATAAAGCAGTTGCGAGGATTTCTCGAGTTAACAGGGTATTATCGCAAGTTTGTTAAGAATTATGGGAGAATAGAAGCACCTCTAACAACATTATTGAAGAAAGATGCATTTTCATGGACTCCTGAAGCAACTAAGGCCTTTGAACGTCTTAAAGAGGCAATGTGCCTAGCATCGGTCTTAGCTACACCAGACTTCACAAAAACCTTTATTGTGGAATGTGATGCCTCGGGAAATGGAATTGGTGCAGTTTTAATGCAGGAAGGAAGACCCATTGCTTTTGAAAGTCGTCCAATCAAAGGAAAGTATTTACAGAAACCTATTTATGAGAAGGAAATGTTAGCAATACTGCATGCACTAAAGAAATGGCGAACTTACCTAATGGGAAGACACCTCAAGGTAAAAAATGATCATGATAGTCTTAAACACTTTTTGGAACAAAGACTATCTTCAGAAGAGCAGCAAAAATGGGTCACAAAGATGTTGGGTTATGACTTTGAAATAATCTACAAAAAGGAAAAGCTTAATGTTGTTGCAGATGCACTCTCAAGAAAGAATGAAGAGGTGGAAGCATTGCTTTGTGCCATTTCTATTATCCAACCAGATTGGATAACTGAAGCAAGAGATGAATGGAAGAAGGACAAAGATGTATGGACACTCATTCAAAAGTTGCAAGAAGATCCTAGTACATCTGATACATTTAGTTGGAAAAATGATTCCTTATGGTACAAAGATCGCTTATATCTTTGCAAGAATTCCCAACTAAAACAAAAGATTCTTCTGGAATTGCACACTTCTCCTTTAGGAGGACACTCAGGATTTTTAAAAACTTACCAGAGGGTGAAGAAAGAATTTTTTTGGGATGGCCTTAAATCCGATATTCAAAAGTTTGTGGCGGAATGTTTGGTTTGCCAGCAGAATAAAGTGGAAACAATTAAGACCCCGGGACTTCTACAACCTTTATCCATTCCAAGTCAACGCTGGGAGGAGATTTCAATGGATTTTATCACAGGTTTACCTAAGTCCGAAGGAAAGAGTGTCATCATGGTGGTAGTTGATAGACTTACCAAGTATGCACACTTTTGTGCATTATCTCATCCATTTAAAGCAACTACAGTTGCTACTACATTTATGGATAGAATTCAAAAGCTACATGGAATCCCAAGGGTTATTGTGAGTGACAAAGATCCCATTTTTACTGGAAATTTTTGGACGGAGTTATTTTCTTGTTTGGGTACTCAATTAGCTCATAGCTCATCTTATCATCCTCAATCTGATGGTCAAACCGAGATAGTAAATAAATGTTTGGAAGGATATCTTCATTGTTTTGTATCTGATAAACAAACACAATGGGTCAAGTGGTTACCTCTTGCCGAATGGTGGTATAACACTTCCTTCCATACTGCAGCAAAAATGACCCCATTTATGGCACTTTATGGATATCATCCACCATCCATCACATCATCTTTACGAGAAAATTCGAAGGTTCAAGCAGTGGAAGATCACATCGAGCATCAACAAGAAGTTCTCCAACTCTTAAAGGATAACCTGAATTTGGCACAAAATCGAATGAAACAACAGGCAGATCAACATCGCAGTGAGAGAAGTTTTGATGTAGAAGATTGGGTATTTTTACGGCTACAACCATACAAACAAATGTCCCTCAAGCAAGCTAAGAAGGATAATAAATTATCACCAAAGTACTATGGTCCTTACAAGGTGTTGCAAAATATTGGTTCTATGGCATACAAATTGGAGCTTCCTGCTTCTTCGCGAGTACATCCTGTTCTCCATGTTTCATGCTTAAAAAGGGTTATAGGTGAAAATCTTCCAGTTCAAACAATATTTCCAAAACTTGATGAGGAAGGAAAAATCATATTGGAACCTGAAGCGGTCATGGAAACAAGAACTCGACAGCTACGGAATCGATCAATTTCAGAGTATCTCATCAAGTGGAAGAACTTACCCACTGAAGATTCTACATGGGAGGATGAGAATTTTATACAAAAGCACCCGGAGCTACCCAAGCGTTGAGGACAACACTTTTTTGAAGGATAGGGGCATGTTAGGTCCCTATATCACTAGTATAGTCCCTTATTATTGTTCGTGTAACCCCCTTATTGTTATTATTGAACCCTTGTAACCCCCATTTTGTTATTATTGTGCCCTTAAATTATTATTGTTAGGTCGGCTAGGATTACATTGTGGCCCACTAGGATTACATTATGGCCCCATGGACTCCTACATATAGAAAGGAGGTTTTGTAAATTGTATCATCCAAGAATTGTTCATTTATGTAATGTATTGGAGGTTGCCCCCTCGAAGTGGCTCATTTCTAAGGCATTGATATCTCTTTTCTTCTCTTTTTGGAGTTGGTTACACAACACTTTCTGCTGTTGAATGAACTTTTGCTGCACCATTACTTCACTCCATCGCACAGATCTCCATCATTGTTCTTGGATCATTGCAGATCTCTAAGGACCCCGAACCTTTATTTTCTTTAGCGCAACTCCCTCATGAGCTTGTTCTGTATAATATCTTTGGCCCTTGCTATATCTTGCAACTCCGCTACCTCTGCTTCAATTCATTGTCTCTGCTTCTAGTCACCTATCTACTTCATCCGCGTTCTCGCTTTCCCGTGCCCGAACCGCCTTTTTTTCGCTCGCTTCTCTCGTTTCCGTTTTCCTTTTCCTTATTGTTGGTTCTTCTTTTTTTATTTGCCTTAGTGATAGTTCAGGTGCTGCTCCTTTCTTCTCCTTTGCCATCAATGACAATATTTCCAACAAAAAGAAGCATAACTCTAATGCTGTATTGAAGAAAAACTTGAGGAGTTAAAGATTTTTATGCCAAATTGATAGCAGAGGGCCCTTGCTATCCAAGGAGGCTTCCACATGCTTTCTAGATAACTAGCTTTATATTCTGTTTTGTTATATTTCTTACTTAGATAGTTTTCTGAGTTCATATCTTTTAGTATCATGTCTTACATTGTTTTTTTAACTAACATATCCTCATGATGTTATAGTTAGTCTTTTCTCAAAGTTCTTCCAACATATCTCTATTCAATGAATGGATTTAATTGTGAAATCCTGAGTTACCAGCACTTCAGTTTTTGTCATTTAGACTGAAAGATCCTCATTATCCTATAGCCATTCCTTTTCTTAAAATTTTTCCAACATATCACTATTATATGAATGAGATTTGGTTGTACTATGTTGAGTTAATTAGCATTTCCTATTCTGCAATTAGATAGGAGATCCTCATATTGTTACAAACAATCTTTTTCTCAAAACTGTTTCAATAAATCTCTAAATCATAGAAAAGACTTAATTGTAATACTGTGGGCTACTTGTTGTTTAGAAGATCCTTATTACATTATATCTAATCTCCTTCAATAAACTCTTCCAATAAATCTCTAGCTAATGAACGAGATCTAGTTGTAATATCATAAGTAGTTTTAAATATTCATAGGAGATCCTTAGCATATTATAGAAATTTTCTTCTCAATCTATTCCAAAATATATCTATCATATGAATAAGATTGCACTATAATATTCTAAGTTGTTGTCTGCTTTTAGGAAGATCCTCATCACATTGGAGTTCAATCTCTTTCACAAATTATTCCAACAAACCTCTAAATAAAAGGATCAGGTTTAAATATAATGTCTTGAGTTACATTTCATGTTCATTTGCAAGCTAGAACATCCATGGATTAGAATACGCTGTTTTTCATTATTTTTCCAATTAGGGACATAATTTACAACAAACTTTGTTTTGAGTCTAAGGTTCCCTTTTCTTTTCTTTTTGAAATATATTTGATGTCATCTTCTGAACATAGAGTATCATACTAAAACTAAAACATAAAAAAACTCAAAAACATCAAAAAATACTGAAAACAACGAAATAAGAAGAAGGATATTTAGGCACATATAGTGCAAGTATACCTCATCAGTTTACAAGCCCTGGTTGTTAATTTATGCTATCAATTCAAGACACTGAATTGACTAAACAGGGAGCATGAAGAATCTAGGGTTCCTCACCTTGACGGATTCAAAATTATGGTCAACCTGGAATAATAAATTCTCTCGGAGGGATCTGGTTGGTATAATGTGTTATATAAAGAACATTGTTTCTTCTCACATTCGACTTCATAAAATCGATCCCTTCAATTAATACATTTGGATCGAGATCTCTGTTTTGAGCATTGGTAGGATTTTTCTTGCAATCTGTTGTTTTGCTTCTACCAACTCTACCTCCTATAAGGAAAACAACTTAGATAAGAATTTTTCTTTCAATACCTTAGAAAAATACATCCACAACCTTAGGAATGAAGGTAATATCCCTTTTATTAGGGAATTTAATGGTAGAACAACTAATAACCATGTTATTATGTTATGCAACAACTCCAACCCCAACCCCTTGTGGCTTGATTAAGACGTTGAATTAGCTAATAGATTCAAGAGAAACTTTGAAGACATAACCAAGAAATTATTTGGCACCAATCTTCTCAAGATTTGTAGTTACCAAGACCTTATTATCTACAATGGTATTAAGAAGTGGTCTTCCTCCAGCAAGATGGCATGTTTCCATGGGTTGGGCTGTAGTGTCGTGGACTATGTGATTTTGGACACCCATGCCCTTAACTGTATTACCAACTTTGATATATTTAGTGGCTATGAGTCTGACTCTGACCAAAAGCCTTTGTATTTAACTCTCAATCTTTCTATTTATATAAGCAAGATGCAGGAAGCCCGTGAAATCCAATGACACACTCATTTAGATTAAAGTTATATAGAACTTTTCTTAAAGGATTTAGAGAGGGAATTAAGCCCCCTAACTTATAATAAAAACATTGATCAAATTTATTACAATTCTAATACTGCCCTTTCCACTACCATTAACAAGTTCTTTACTAGGGTTTCATATAAACAGATTAACATAACTTCCAACCCTTGGTATGAAAAAGAGTGTAAAATTTCCAGAAAAGTGATTAGAGAAGCTTCTAATGAATCTCTAAAGCTCTGAAACATTATTATATATAAAACCCTCATAAAAAATAAGAAGCGGTCTTATATTAATAAGAGACAAGAGCATCTGCTTCACCTTTATAAATTTTCACCCATAAATTTTTAGCAGAATGTGCTTGTTCATAAATTAGAAAATAATCATTCAATCTCCTTAGTGAACTAGGACATCTATCTTAAAAAGTTGTATGATTCCTCAGACACCATGTACACCATCGTAAACAACCATATTAAGAAAGATGTATTCTCTCTTGAAGACATTGAGTCTTGGATTAATAAGCTCGCTAATGGGAAACCTAAAGATATCAATGTACATCAAGATGAAATATTTAAAATTGGAAGATCCATCCTCATTCCTCATCTCCAAAAGTTTCTCAATTTGTCTATAAAACTTGGCTTCCCTAAGACTTTGATGCAAAGCCTTATCGTTCCTATATTTAAAAATGGGGATAAAAACACTCTGTCAAACTACATGACCATTATGATTAGCCATATATTAGCAAAACTTTATGGACTCATTTTGGAAACGAAGATTAGCCTTTAGCATGAAAATAATGGTAAAAGAGCTAAAGGGAAAGCTGGGTTTAGGGAACACCTCTCGAGTATTGACCATCTTATCACTCTCATGGTAATTGTCGAGGAATGTTGCAATAGTAAAGTTGATCTCCTCAACTGCTTTGTGGACTTTAGAAAATCCTTTGATACTATTCCTTAGGATAAGCTCTCGAAGCATCTTGATGAGATAATGGTTCCTCGTGAGTTAAGGATTGTTGTGATTTTCCTCTATGAGATTGTTGTTTATAAGGTTAATAACAACAAATGGTGGTATAAAGATATTAAATGCAATATCGAGCCTAAGAAAGGGTATCCCCTATCCCCTACCCTTTTTGGAATTTACAATGATAACCTAGAGGAGTGTTTGGAAATTGAATGTTACAAGGGCACCGATCTTGCTGGTATAATCATTAACTTTCTCTTTTATGATGGTGATATCATTTTTCTTTCTAGAATCCATGCTGAATTAGACAAGCAACTTAGGAATCTTAATTATTACTGCTCCAATATGGGTATGACAATTAATACCGATCAAAATAAAGTTATGATCATCAAATCCAAAAATATCAACCATGGTGACTTCGTCTATAATAACAATTTCTTAGGATAGGCTTCTTCTTATAAATATTTGGGAATTAACTTTCCTCATCAACTCAATGGGAATTATAGAATTTATAAAAGGATTAATTGAGGCTCAAAAGCTTATTATGAGCTTGAAAATAATTGTAAGCCAATCAATATCTATATTTGGAGTAAAAAGATGTTTCTTTTTGAGACCCTGATCAGCCCTGTTATCTTATATGGATGTGAAGTTTGGGCTTGCAGTATATCGAGAGAGAGTCATGGAGATATATTGAGATGATTCAAAATCAGTTCATTACCTATAACCTTAAGATCAAGGGAAATGCCTCCTATCCTATCCTCCTGATCGAAGATGGTCTTCCCCCCATTAAAGAGGACATTACAACATCTTTACCATGGGAGAGGAATTCAATATTTATGGAAAAACCTTATAGGCCCATGGAAAAACTACACGCAAAAAAAGGGATGTAGAGTTTCTTACTAGAGTGCGGTGTAGTTTTGACAAAGAGTAAATGGGTTCTCGACAATGATATGCTCTGATATCCTTGTCAAAATGAAAAATAAGATTAAATGACAACCATAAGAATTTTATTCACATGATGTATATTTTTTAAGTACAGATATTGTTGTCGGGATAATCATTTTGAAGACACACAACTACTCATCAAATACGTTTTTTCAAATGAGAGTTTGGTTTCTTAGTATCAGACCCACATGAAGGAGGATGAGTTGGTGGATTATGCATTGGAGGAGGGGGTTTTCAACAAATTTGGGGTAGCGCAAAGATTTTATCCATTCGCATTTGGAAGTTAGATCGAAAGGTCACCATGCCTCAGTTTTTGGGCCTGCCACGTATTTAGAAAGAAAAGTTAATAATTTGATAGGGCAACATCTAGAGATTCAAAGGCCCTAACCCCTGTTCCAATTGTGCATTGTTCGGGTCCTCTAGTTTTGGCTAGCCTAGAGACCCGAACTATTTTTGAGGGGTTGCAAAACTCTTGTTGGGGTTGTCTAGCTTTGAGCTTGGTTTCCCTTTCATCCTAGAGATCAGAAAAATAAATGAAATGTATTATGATTTTCTTAGGGATTTTAGAATTTTCAGAAATTATGATTTTCTCTGGTTTTTTTTTTGGTTGTCCTTCATCTCAAGTTCCATTAGACTTTCCCTCCTTGGATGAACTGGTGAAGGAGAGCCTTGCCCCGATAGCGAATTAGGAAGGTCAAACTGATGTTGAGAATATTTTAATCCATCTGTAGTGTTAAAATTTAGAGACAAAAGGGTATTTAGAATTTTAACATTGTAAATGGATTCAAAGACCACCTTGTCTCTAAATTTTAACACTGTAGATGGTTTCATAGACCCCTGTAGTGAAATGAAACACTTCAGTATCAAAATAGTAATTTTCCCTTTCTAGAGTGACAGAAATAAAAATTACTAACATAAATGACTATTCATATACTTGTTGTACTTATTATTTGGTCATATTTTTATTCTTGGACTATAGTAGTAATTTATGTTAATCATTATTAATTTTGTCACTTATTATCTAGTCATATATTTTAGTCATCGAATAATTTAGTCATTTTTAGTTTAGTCACTTATTATCTAGTCATTTATTGTATCCCTAAACTAAATTAGTCGTTTAATTTAGTCATTTCTAGTTCGGTCACTTAAAATTGCTCAAATTTAGTAGTAATTCCCTTGAAATAATTGCAGTGACTAACTTTTTTAGTCACCTAATCACTAATTTCATCATTTTATACTAGTGTATTCTTACAATTTTAATTAATTTTTGTGTATTGAGTTAAATGGAGGAAGAAGATCCATAAGGAGACTTGGAAAGAATATTTTCCATTGAAATTAAAATATAATCACTCCCAATGCCTATATTAGTGTGAAATAAAATAAAGAAGGTGATGAATAAAATTCTCAACCATGTGATAAGTGTCAAGATAACAAAACCCCTATCCAAATGCATATGCAAGGCATGCTCAAAGTTGAGTGTCATGATCATGTGAATGAGAGAGATAATGTAAGTGTTAAGCGATAGGAGTGTGTGTCATTTATTCAAGAGTTTGCAATGAATATTTACTTGTGTGAGAAAATAGGTAACTCCTTTATTTTAGTAAAATATATCTCACACCTAATTGAATATTCAAAATGAGAAGAAGAAATTTGTAATGAGGTGAGGATTAAGAATTGAAGAGTCATATAGGGTATCCCAAAATTCATGTATGGTATTTGAATAGTTAGGAATCTAGAAGACTATGATCGATGAGGAAAACTTATAAGTAGAAAATTGTTTTTAGAAAAACCTCTTATGGATAAATTAGATTAATGATTTAGGGTCGGCGTGTTTTGAACCCCTATAGAGGTCCATCATTAGGAAAAAGATGGATAGTGATATGCAAGAGTAAAATCATAATAGTCACTAAGATAAATAATAAAATAATATAATGGTATGTTATAGTAATTTTTTAAAATTAAAGTAGACAATTTATTTATTTTAAAGGAAACCTCTGGAAAAAATTACTATTACTATTATTATTATTATTATTATTGTGTTGGTAAAATAAATAATTAATTAATTAGAAACCGACCAAAGTAAGAATGAAGCTAGAAAGAAAATAACAAATTTAATAAAGAAGGGAATAAAAAAATAATATATAAATATATATAAAACATATATTTCTATTCTTATAAATCTTATAATGATAAATTATAATATAATTATTCTAATTTTAATAAATACTCTAAAATAAATTATAAAGACAAGTTACAAAAATTCTTAATAGATAAAATGAACAAAACATAAATTATAGTTAGAAAGTTAAAGGATAAATGATACATAAAAATATAAACAAACAAATTTAATAAAATAATAATGATAATAGCAAATGAAGAAAAATTAAATAAATCAATAAATATTGAAAATAAAAGCATAAAAATACCTATAATCAACATAATAATGGTAAAAAAGAAAACATCCAAATAAAGACACAAATAGGACAAGAAAAGGAAACCACGAAAATGAGAAAAACAAAAAGGAAGAGGCTGAGAAATAAAGTGATGTGATCCACCAATTGATCATCTTCCATCCAAGTTCCCTATTTAGCATATTAGATTTATTCTCTATCTCGATGGCTTTCCTCAATTTATGGTGATGGAAATAATCAATCCTAGCAAGGAGCTGGGAATCCTCTAAACATATGTGGTGTATTTTCATTTCAACATGTTTAGCTAAAGGAGAGGAGTGATTCCTACAATGTCTTAGGTCATCTGTGTGCTCTTAAATCCTCTGATATATGGAATGACCAGTTAATTCAATGTATGGGGTTCCAGAGGAACATGGAATCAAATAAACACCCTTCATGTTTTTTGGATCCACAGGGTCTTTTATGGATCTTACAGAGCCAAAAAAGGTTTTCAACGGTCTAAAGGTAGAAGAAACCTGGTGACTCCTACGAATATAAGCTAGCGTTTCCAAAGTCCCTTGGATAAAGGGAAGCTGGACACTAAAGGCCACTTCAACCAACTCTTTTTTAGTCACAAGACCTTGGCTAGCTTTAAAACAAACTGTGATACCTTGGTATCTATTGTAGACATTCTTTTCATAAGCATTAAGGATATGGATTTTCCCATTCACAAGATGGTACTTATCACAAACACTTAAACCCCGAGTGGTTAAAGTGTTGATAACACCTAGCTTTTCGACTAGATAGTGATTGGAATTACATATAAATATTGTTCAGTGTGCCTATTTTTATGAAAGACCTCGTGAGAGAAAGAACCATCATATGTTTTTTGTGACAACCACATCAAGGAAGGGAAATCTATCATAAATTTGAGATTCCATGGTAAATTTGGTGGAATTTGATCGATTGTTGAGATGCTGAAAATAAAATATAATTTCTCACGACCATGGGGCTATAAGATGAAGCTGTCATCAACAAAAATTTTCCACATATTTGGTTGAAATTAATCAGAATCTAAAGCTTTAGATTCGAAATCCTCCATGACTAGTTTAGCAACGACGGGAGGGAAGGGAGAACCCTTTGTTACCCCACAAATCTGTTCATAGAATTCAACCTCAAAGTTGAAAAAAGTAGAAGTAAGGAAAATATCCACAAGCTTGGTTATATCAGGGTCAGTGATGTAATTGATTACTTCGGCCGCCTCATTAAAAGGTGTGTTGATTACTTCCCCTCCTTTATCAGCTTTGTGGATAACTATGTCGAGGTTATTGTTCAAAGATTTACTGGATTCAAATTCAGACTTTTTAATATTTCTCTTAGGAGGTTTAGATTTTCTAATAATAATAAAATAATACTTTCTAATGACATATTTAATGGGATCACGTAATTCCTTGATGCCAATTTCAATGGATAAAATAATCTCCTCAATCGAGATCTTTCTCGAAGCAAGGGAAAATTTTAACCCTTTGTCAAGCATGGTAGGTTTTCCTTATGGAATTTTTATTATGTTAATATAGTGGCTGTTGTTATCTAGTGTGTTCATACTCTTGCAATGTTTTGTTTGGTAATGGAAATATTTTTTCTCTGTTCAAATTTCTTGGTGATTATGGGCTTCAGAATTTTAATCTTTGGGAATATAGTAAAAAATACCATTAATGAATAAATTACATCAAAATTAATCTTGCTATGTTCTTTTTGTTGTTAATATTGTTTTTTTGTAGTTTATGTTGTTATAATATCCTTAAAGTTTTAATTATTTTGGGTGTATTGAGTTGAATGGAGGAATACGATCCATAAAGAGAGGTGTAAAGAACATTTTCCAACATCATTTTCTTCTGTGTTACTCAAACCAACATGATTAGCTTATGAGGAATCACCCAAAACCAATGAAAACAAGAAACTCACCTTAGTTTATATGATTATACATGTGTTGATTTTTAAAGTAGTATTATATTAAACTCTCTTGTTTTATCACCAATTTAGGGAAAAAATTACATTATTAATAAGCCACATCCCTCCATTATCTCCTATTCAACATAGAATATCTACACTTTAAGAAATTGATTATTATATTAGGAAAATAAAAAGATATTTATGATCATAGATGGGTCTAAAGAGGTAGATCATAGATGCATGGTACTAGAGGTGAAGTGAAGCATAACTTGTCGAATAGTGTTTCATGCTATTTTAAATCTCACTATACTTTTGTTTTATAAATTATTTTTGGAATTATGTTCGATTATTATTTATGTTCGATAAATAATAAAATAATATAATGGTATGTTATAATAATTTTTTAAAATTAAAGTAGACAATTTATTTATTTTAAAGGAAACCTCTGGAAAAAATTACTATTATTATTATTATTATTATTATTATTATTATTATGTTGGTAAAATAAATAAATAATTAATTAGAAACTGACCAAAGTAAGAATGAAGCTAGAAAGAAAATAACAAATTTAATAAAGAAGGGAATAAAAAAAATAATATATAAATATATATAAAACGTATATTTCTATTCTTATAAATCTTATAATGATAAATTATAATATAATTATTCTAATTTTAATAAATACTCTAAAATAAATTATAAAGACAAGTTACAAAAATTCTTAATAGATAAAATGAACAAAACATAAATTATAGTTAGAAAGTTAAAGGATAAATGATACATGAAAAATATAAACAAACAAATTTAATAAAATAATAATGATAATAGCAAATGAAGAAAAATTAAATCAATCAATCAATCAATAAATATTGAAAATAAAAGCATAAAAATACCTATAATCAACATAATAATGGTAAAAACGAAAACATCCAAATAAAGACACAAATAGGACAAGAAAAGGAAACCATGAACATGAGAAAAACAAAAAGGAAGAGGCTGAGAAATAAAGTGATGTGATCCACCAATTGCTCATCTTCCATCCAAGTTCCCTATTTAGCATATTAGATTTATTCTCTATCTCGATGGCTTTCCTCAATTTATGGTGATGGAAATAATCAATCCTAGCAAGGAGCTGGGAATCCTCTAAACATATGTGGTGTATTTTCATTTCAACATGTTTAGCTAAAGGAGAGGAGTGATTCCTACAATGTCTTAGGTCATCTGTGTGCTCTTGAATCCTCTGATATATGGAATGACCAGTTAATTCAATGTATGGGGTTCCAGAGGAACATGGAATCAAATAAACACCCTTCATGTTTTTAGGTTCCACAGGGTCTTTGATGGATCTTAAGGAGCCAAAAATGGTTTTCAACGGTCTAAAGGTAGAAGAAACTTGGTGACTCCTACGAATATAAGCCAACGTTTCCATAGTCCCTTGGATAAAGGGAAGCTGGACACTAAAGGCCACTTCAACCAACTCTTTTTTAATCATAGGACCTTGGCTAGCTTTCAAAAAATCTGTGATACCTTGGTATCTATTGTAGACATTCTTTTCAAAAGCATTAAGGATATGGATTTTCTCATTCACAAGATGGTACTTATCACAAACACTTAAACCCCGAGTGGTTAAAGTGTTGATAACACCTAGCTTTTCGACTAGATAGTGATTGGAATTACATGTAAATATTGTTTAGTGCTCATTTTTTTATGAAAGACCTCATGAGAGAAAGAACCATCATATGTTTTTTTGCGACAACCACATCAAGGAAGGGAAATCTATTGTAAATTTGAGATTCCATGGTAAATTTGGTGGAATTTGATCGATTGTTGAGATTCTGAAAATAACATATAATTTCTCACAACCATGGGGCCATAAGATGAAGCTGTCATCAACAAAAATTTTCCACATATTTGGTTGAAATTAATCAGAATCTAAAGCTTTAGATTTGAAATCCTCCATGACTAGTTTAGCAATGACGGGAGGGAAGGGAGAACCCTTTGTTACCCCACAAATCTGTTCATAGAATTCAACCTCAAAGTTGAAAAAAGTAGAAGGAAAATATCCACAAGCTTGGTTATATCAGGGTCAGTGATGTAATTGATTACTTCGGCTGCCTCATTAATAGGTGTGTTGATTACTTCCCCCCCTTTATCGGCTTTGTGGATAACTATGTCGAGGTTATTGTTCAAAGATTTACTGGATTCAAATTCAGACTTTTTAATATTTCTCTTAGGAGGTTTAGCTTTCCTAATAATAATAAAATAATACTTTCCAATGACATATTTAATGGGATCACGTAATTCCTTGATGCCAATTTCAATGGATAAAATAATATCCTCAACCGGGATCTTTCTCGAAGCAAGGGAAAATTTTAACCCTTTGTCAAGCATGGTAGGCTTTCCTTATGGAATTTTTATTATGTTAATATAGTGGATGTTGTTATCTAGTGTGTTCATACTCTTGCAATGTTTTGTTTGGTAATGGAAATATTTTTTCACTGTTCAAATTTCTTGGTGCTTATGGGCTTCAGAATTTTAATCTTTGGGAATATAGTACAAAATACCATTAATCAATAAAGTACATCAAAATTAATCTTGATATGTTCTTTTTGTTGTTAATATTGTTTTTTTAATAGTTTATGTTGTTATAATATCCTTAAAGTTTTAATATTTTGGGTGTATTGAGTTGAATGGAGGAATACAATCCATAAAGAGAGGTGTAAAGAACATTTTCCAACATCATTTTCTTCTGTGTTACTCAAACCAACATGATTAGCTTATGAGGAATCACCCAAAACCAATGAAAACAAGAAACTTACCTTAGTTTATATGATTATACATGTGTTGATTTTTAAAGTAGTATTATATTAAAATCTCTTGTTTTATCACCAATTTAGGGAAAAAATTACATTATTAATAAGCCACATCCCTCCATTATCTCCTATTCAACATAGAATATCTACACTTTAAGAAATTGATTATTATATTGGGAAAATAAAAATATATTTATGATCGTAGATGGGTCTAAAGAGGCAGATCATAGATGCATGGTACTAGAGGTGAAGTGAAGCATAACTTGTCAAATAGTGTTTCATGCTATTTTAAATCTCACTATACTTTTGTTTTATAAATTATTTTTGGAATTATGTTCGATTAATGAAAAAATACATCAACATTAATCTAGCTATGTTCAATTTATTGTTATGATTGTTTGTTTAATACATTTATATTGTTATAATATATATATATATAGATATATATCTATATATATATATATATATATATATATATATATATATATATATATATATATATATATATAGTTGCAAAGAAAATTTTGCACTCAAAATAAAATCTAATCACTCCCAATGCAAATATTAGTGAAAAATAAAATAAAGAAGGTGGTGAATAGATTTCTCAACCATGTGATAAGTGTGAAGACAAACAAACCCCTAGTCATATGCATATCAAGGTATGCTAGAATTTGAGTTCCATGAGCATGTGAAGGAGAGAGATGAAGCAAGTGTACTATGCAATGAATATTTACTTGTGAAGAAAATAGGTAACTCCTTGATTTTTGTAAAATATATATTTCGGCACCTAGCAAGAACTCAAGATTGATCTAGGGTATCCCAGATTTATGTACGACATTTGAATAGTTAGCAATATAGAATGCTATGAGCCATGAGCGAACCTTATAAGTAGAAAATTTTTGTCAAGCATCTTAGGTTTTCCTTTTGGCATTGTTAGTATGTTAATATAGTGGATGTTGTTATCTAGATTTGTTATATTCTTACAATATTGTGTTTGGTAATGGAAATATTTTTTCCTTATTCAATTATCTTGGTGCTTGTTGGCATGAGCATTTTAACCTTTGGGAATCTAATACAAAATACCATGAATGAAGCAAGTACATCAAAATTAGTATAACTATGCTCATTTTTTTCTTATGATTATTTGTTTCATAGTTTTATGCTATTATAATATGATTACAATTTAAAAAAAAAAATTGTGTATTGAGTTGAATGGAGGAAGAAGATCCATAAGTAGAGTTTGAAAGAACAATTTTCACCGAAAATTTAATCTAATCACTCCCAATGCCTATATTAGTGCGAGTATTAAATGTCCTTTGGCTCTCTTATTTTTTGGGTCAATGTTAACAAAATGATTTGTCATTTCCAACCCTTCATCTTAACATCCGGGAACATGTGTGGTACTCCCATATAATTGTTTAACCACTTTCCTATGTCGTATCTTAACCAATTCATGGTGAGACCGAACGATGGATGTGGTGGTAGGGGAATCATCATCCCCATAGTCCACTTCATTGATTCCTTCATCCATAGGCACCAAGTTACTTTATACCTCCTTTTGTGTATAGGAAAAGAAGATCTAAGTAGGGTAAGGTTACCATGATCACATCAACAAGCAAGTCATCTCTATCCATGAGTGATTCTATTATTGTGGCGTATGTCTCCAACATTAGTCCTAACTACTCATTTTTCTCATAACTTTGTTTTTTCTTATTATGGGTGGTTCACTTCATTTCCCCTATGCTTAGGGAGTCAACACCCACCCCCATAAATTAAGCATCACAAATATCGCTATGCACCCAAGAATTCTAGCATCACAACAACATGAATATCAAAACAATGTACTTATGACAATCTACACATTGTTGCTTGCAAATCTTCTCATTTGAATAGCAAAGCTTCCTTTAAACTATGATGTTAAAATAAAGCTTTAATGACACCATCAAAAAAACTTAAAAATACAGACGATAATCTAATAAACTAGAACTTTAATTAACCTTAAACTAAACTAAAATTAACTAAAATCTCCAATTAATTAAATCCCAAAATTGCTTATTCCAAATTAAATTAAATAATCAAATTGTATTGGATATCCCAAAATTGCTTATTCCAAATTAAATTAAATAATCAAATTGTATTGGATATCTCATAAAAGTATTGACGGTGATATGAATGGTTTATGATCAATATTCTGGTAATTTTTTATTTTATTGTAAATATTTAAATGAGATATACCAAATTCCGTCTCTTAATCGAACATTTTTATTTTTTATTGTTGGCCCCACAGGATGGAGTATCGTCCATGCAACCTCGCCTCGGCGTTCATGCTGTCTGCTGTGTCTTCCATCCTCATACAGCTTAGCATCTTGGTCACAGCAAACATAACATTTCTACTGTTCGCCACACAGCAGTCGTGGGTACAAAATAATTGCGTAAAGCATCCCAGAAATTGGTGCGCTGTCATTCAAAACTAAAGGGGACGTGGCATAGAAGCCCTATATAATGATGACCTTGCCTTCCACTCTTCCACACCAGCTCCATCTCGTCTTCGTTTTTTGTGGATTATTATCCTATTTGCTTGCCTTCACCTTCAGCTTCAGGCGTGAGAATGGCTTCAGCTGTGCAATGTGGCCGCCGCGAGCTTGAGGACGTGTTCCGCAAGTTCGACAGAAATGGAGACGGAAAAATATCCAAGTCGGAACTGAGCTGCGTCTTGAAATGTACAAGACCGGAAAAGGTAATGGAGGATGTGGACTCAAACAAGGACGGCTTCATCAACTTCGACGAGTTCGTGGAGGCCAACTCCAAGAACCTCAAAGCCTCCCGTCTCATGCGAGACTCGACTTACGGTGTGCAATGTGCCGCCCTGCCCGGCCGCCTAGAGCTAGAGGACGTGTTCCGCAAGTTTGACACCAACGGCGACGGCAAAATATCGAAATCGGAGCTGAGCGCCATCCTCAAGTGCAGCGCTACGGAGGAGGAGATTGATGGCGTGATGAAGGACGTGGACTCCAACAAAGACGGCTTCATCAGCTTAGACGAGTTCGTCGCCGCCAACACCAACGACCTCAACGCCGCCCGTCTCATGCGAGGCCTGGCTTCAGCTAATTGACGCACAACCTGCCCCCTCTAATTACTAAATAAATAAATACTCCCCTACCTCACCTCTCAGCGCTTAACTCTATCATTATATGAGGGCTTAATGCATGTACTCTTTCTTTCTCCTATCGTATTTACTTTCAGTTTAAAATAACTACACAGTCTTCGTCTTCGTGCGATTCACTATGCCTTATAGTCTTTTTATTTACGTTGTTGTTTCAGAAAAAAAATCATTTAAAATATCTACACAGTCTCCATGCCATTCATACTCACGTTGTTGTTTAAGGAGAATCATTGATTATACTTCGCTGTTTTTTTTCTTTTTCTGTTCCCTCGGACACTCGAATAACTAC
This sequence comes from Pinus albicaulis, assembly GCA_034641835.2. NCBI lineage: Eukaryota > Viridiplantae > Streptophyta > Pinopsida > Pinales > Pinaceae > Pinus > Pinus albicaulis. The sequence goes on along the minus strand of CM076573.1, from coordinate 303,076,364 downwards.
CTTGTTATACCAATTCAAATTCACATGAATTGATTTTATAAAAGCCAATGAATTTTTTTCATGTGAACATTATCTCTTTTAATCAATAAGAAACTTTTAGTTAATTAAAAAGTATATTTTATTTTTTTAATTAATAAGAAACTTCCATACATTATTTCTTATTTAACATATAATAACCTTTCAATTTAAGGGAAGCAATTCCATTACCTAGGAGGAGAGGAGCCAATTTCTCAACGATTTTTTACTTCAAAGTCTTGATAGCAACTTCACATTCTAGGAGAATCATATCCATCCTATTTTGTTCCATTCCCTTTTTCCCATTAAAACAATTTCAAGGCCTCATTGTTTACTTCGAAGCCTTGATAACAACTTCACATTCTAGGAGAATCATATCCATCCTATTTTGTTCCAATCCCTTTTACCCATTAAAACACTTTTAAGGCTTCATTTCACTCATGTGGCTTCTTTCAATATCTAAGTTGTGATGCCAAGTATTTTGACTTCTTTTGTTCAAATTTCAAACTCTAATAAATTGGATAAAATTTTCTTTCTAATTTACAAGTTTATTTAGATTTATAGATGATTGTGGCAAGAGTGATGGAGGTAATTTTTTAATGTTTAGCTACATTAATCAAATTAATCAAAATTATATTTATAAGTTTGACCTATATTTGACATAGAATTTTTAATGGCTAAACACAATTTTATACCTAGCCCGCTAATCTACATACAAAATACCTAAAACTAATTGATTTATAATTAAAATTGAATATATCAAAAGAAAGCTACATATCGTCATTTTCATTTAGTTTTACTATATATATATATCTATATATATATATCTATATGTTGCATTTATTCTTGGAAATAAAATCGACATAAATGTTGTTGGTTGATCATCTTTACCTAAGCCAAAAAATGACCATATTTGCATTCATGGGTTTATCTTCTATCATTTAATAATGGACAATTTTTAATCCTAGGTGGATTGGAAAAGAATAGCATCTTTCCTTCCAAATATATGGTTGGGAAAAATCTATTACAACAAATTATGTTGATTGACAAATTTTTAACAAAAATATTTAAAATTGGATTGCATTAACTGTGCAATTTATTTTTAAAAACAAATATCCTAACTCTCTCCACTTGCATTTATGGATCAGCTCAACCATGTCAATCAATGAAATAATTTCTCGCGCATCCTACGACACATTCATCAGCGATCGCTGCTCCAAATACACAGGAAACTACAGATATGGCGGCACTAATTTCTTCGACGACCACAACTTAACAAAGCGGCCGACAGAGTGGCGATACAACGTCTCCAAATTCATCTATACCACCTCCACCATTGATCTGTCGGATTAACGAGTCCCTGAAGTGGATTAATGACATCGACCCTGGCCAGGCCATGCTCTCCACTCTCCTCCCCGACCAAACGGAGCTCGACCAAGAGACCGACAAGTTGACTAGGTACGATGTGAGAGTGCAAAGGGGCTGGTTCTCTATCTACACATCTCACGACATGCGCTCGCCCTTAAACAAAACCAGCGCCAAAGAGCAAGTCATGTAAGAGGTCAAGCAGTCCTCTTAGATCAGTATCACCAGCACAGGTCGCAGCCTCGATGTCGCCCTCGACATGCTCTACACCTTCGACATCATCCTCAATGGCCTCAATAAACCCTATAGGAGAGCGATACCAGTTCCTGTGACTGCCATAGTCTTTGACACTCTGTCTCTTTTTCAACCTCCTGGCTGTTACATTCAACTCTTTTTTCTTCTTCACTGTGTATTTCTTTCTTTTCCTTCGGGCTCACACAGTCACACAATTCTATCTCTGTTTGTGTATTATCTCTGCATATATTAAAACAATACACTATAGTGTATATATATGTGTTCGGGCCTTTTCAACATATGGTGTAAAATTAAAAAAACATTTTTAAAATAGAACTATTGTAATCATATGTATTATAAAATTTAAAGTTTATAATATATATGTACTACTCGAATACATATGATTAAAGTCTAAAAAGACTTACCATCGCGGGGTTAAAATATAACAAAATATTACCAGTGACAAAGGTTTGAAAACTTTTATAAAATACCCCGAAACATGAATTTTATCCAAAGTTTCATTTTCCCTTAAGCCCGGACTTCAAACAATAAAATCATATTGCATTCTTTTCGCGTTACAATTTGCCGTGACGTCACCAAAGCTTTTTTCAACATGAACGCCTTCTTATTGGCCGGCGCTGGGGCCGGCCGGAATCCAAAAGGTTTATGAACCGAATTGTATGCAAAATTCACGTTCCAAATGCTCCATGTGACGTCATGCCAAAAAATTGTGCGATAAATTTTGATTGGTCCACGTAGCCGTTGATGCGTTAGCAGTGGGACCGTCCTCATTTATTTGTGGAGGGTTCAGAAACCACGATTCTTCAATGCTACTGTGCAGAGATATGGCTACCGCCCATAATCAAAACAACTTTGTAAACTTAAAAAAATGTTAAATGCACAAAGATGTACACTCAACCAAAATATCAGAAAACAACTCTGTTGTACTTGTTTTACAGAGTAGGGAGTTGAATTTAAAAATTCAACACATACTTTCTCTGCTGTTGTATTTTGTTTTAAACTGAAGCCATATTCTAATACATAGCATATCAGAGCTAGGTTTCGATTTGGGACTTGTGGAGTATGAAAACTTTTCGGCTACATCATTTTGACGACATCGAAACCACATGTATTTTCAGAACAATGAATGAGTTGATTACACTTATTTTGACTTCGAGATCTAACATTGTACTCTTTGCGCGTAATCTTAGAGAATTACATTTAATTGACAATGTGACCCCTATATATTCGTAGAGGGTAGTATTTCTAATCGAGTGATGCATTGTATTTTAAATTGAAATCAACGTAGACTGTGGTATTTCTATATTGAGTGATGCATTGTATTTTAAATCTATCTTGATTTCGATTTCGGATACACTACGAAGGGGAAAAATTTAAATTAAACATATTTTTGGGATACACTACGTGGAGAGGAAAACTTTAAATAAAACATATTTTTGTAAAGAGAATTTTGTATCCCAAAATTGGGAAAATTATTTTTCTGAGTGACTTTTGGCCATAGGAAACGAATTTTGCACCCTTGGCCCACCACTTATCAGTACGATGGTCCACTCCTCAAGAAGCCAACTTACCGTTACTTCAAAGGGAAAAAGATAATAACTACTTACCATTACTTAAAGGCGGACAGAGAATTAACCCTTGGGTGACCAACCAAAATAATGAAAAATAATGAATTTATTGAATTGAAAAATTTTAATGACGTTCGCTAACCAAAATTGATGCAGGGGTATTAGGCTCAAGAAATACTTTGTATTTTTATAAGACATAGGGGGGTTTTATGTTTCTAAATTCTCATGTAATTATTAGTATTTTGAATAAAATAGTGAAGAATTGTAAATGTTCTCAAACCATTAGAGAACACGAGGGGAAGGTGATTAATTAGGAATGTGAAGAATCAACTTCAGAAAATCTGGGGATTTTGTCTAGATTTAGAAAATCTGGAATTTTAAGAGTTTTTTTGAGTTGTTAGAGGAGCTGAAGCGATTCATTATTTTCTTGTATAAATGTAAGCCTAAAAGGCATTAAGCAGATAGGTCTGGAGAGTAGGAGAGTTGTTCATCGCTGTGCAGAGGCAGAGTAATGAGGGTAGAAGGGCCATCAAATTGAAGATCAGGCCACAGAGGAAATAAATTCTTGTAATTAATTGAGTTTAATTATACAGAGGAATTCAGGGTCAATTTGATTCTTGTTTGAGGCTGCATGTGTTTGAGTTTGACTTGCAAATTGGGTGAATCGATCACTGAAAGGATCGATTCCTGTAGGGTTTTTAATTGCATGTCTCAATTTATATATGGCAAGTTAGATGGATTATGAAATGAATGGAATTTGTGAATTCACTGTATGGCTAAGAGAGGGTTCAATTCCTTTTTTCTGAGTAATTAAATTGTGGAAGAAATTGGGTTATTTCTCCTTGTGTGAAGAACCAATTTTGTTCCTTAATCTTCCTTGAGTCATATGTTTTATATAAGTCTCTGTATGAACTAATCGCACACTAATATTGTATGAAGAGGTTTTGGTTAATTCAGAAATCCATTCTGAAATTGGTACGACTCTGTCTAAGAGGTTGTTGAGTTCGATTCGTATAATAGACATCGGTTTTGCCAAGGCCGCGATACAGTAATCAATGGATAATGTAATCCTGTGTGAAGGGTGATAGAAGTCGATGATGTTGTGACCTCTTGGATGAGGGCACAAATGAGATCTCTGGTTGTTGAATGCGCATTTGAAACTTTGTTTGGACAGAGTCCGATTCAACACAAGCGGAATTTACAATTTGAAATTGAGTATGTTAATATGGCATTGATTCTCTGATTGTGTAAACAAATATCGACTGAGATCTGCAGCAGTAAGACGGAGAAGGGCAGTTTTGAAAGGAACAAAGTCCTGAATCGAACGCAGTCCAACTCGTTTGAAGCTGAGCGGGTTTGAAATGGAAATTTGGTGAACCCTTGCTGAACGTGGTCAACGCTAAGGGCGGTTTCAAGATTAAGCGATGAAGTAGGAGTGTAGATCGAACGATAGGAGTAAAGGGTGAGGCTTTTAAAACCCTGTCCAACCCTTGGAGCAATGACTGCAAAATAGATATGGGGTCGCTCAATAATGGTGAGGAACAAAATCGAACTGTATGTTGATCGGTTTTAAGCCATGAATGGATCGATAGAACATAACCAGGTGTTTTAACTAATGCAAGTAGAACTGTGGACAAACCGTGAACTAGAATTAATATCACATTGTTGAACCTGTGAGAAAGAGGTTGGAACCGTGATTGATGGAACGTTGAGGTGGTTTGATGAGAGTAAACTGGTGGTATCACGCGGCTATTTAAGTGGTAAGACATTTTTTCTTTCGGAACACAATATGGGTCTTTGATCGACACGTAAGGTGGAGGTGGTTTCCAAAAACTACAAATGTCGCGTAACTTTGGGGAAGAAAGGAACGTTCAAGGATGTAACGCGATTGTTGTCCGATCGTAGAGGCAAAAGATCCAAGGGTCTTCGCCTGGGAAACCTGTGGGCTTGTTAACTCATGGCCAGCATTCTTTTATTTGGGAAGTGCACATTGATTATTGAATGTGTGGGACCCAAAGAATTCATATGTTTGTTGGTGTCTTATATAAAGTCAAAGGGTTATTGTGATGGTTATAGTATTTGAAACCATCACAGTGGAGGGTGTAATCTAGTTTAATATATTATGATTTGATTAGCCATGGAGCTATATTAAAATTTGGGTCTTGAACAAGGTTATATATTGTGCATTCAGATTTCATAAAAGTCCGAAGATTTTTGGGAGTTACTTACAAGATCGAATATTTATTCGATTGAATGAAATGAGAAATACTTGTAGTCCATAACCACAGGGTATTGAAGGAAGATGAAACTTCGAATATGGATGTGAATTCTGGGTTGGTTGATTTTATGAAGAAAAGCTTCCACATTAAAATGTTGTGAAATTGCCTAGATTTAAAATTATTTGGGGCAAAAACTAGGAATGCATTTTTTATATTCACAAGTGAATATTGTGGGTATATAGCGGGGGAGCCACTATCAAAAATGGTCTACGTGACCATTGAATTGAAGACTTTTAATAAAGTTTATGAGACCAAAATGCACTAAAATGGTTTAAGGGATCGAGATATCCAACCAATAAAACATCATATAATCAAGTTTCTCTTTAAAACAATCTTTTTGGTATGAATCATGATAAAAAAAGTTTGTTGTCTTGTGGAGCTTTCCTTCAGCAAATAGCTCACATATTTTTTCCACATTCAGGTCACTTTTGAACTGACTACGAAAAACAACATGTTTCTTGCTAGTCACAAGGAAGAGTTCCTTGCTTGAGAGGAGGCTGAGGACATTCCTCTTCTACATGAGGAAGGAAAAGAATTAAAGGGGAAGGTGACCAACCAGAATTCGGTGGTTAACCTTTTTAGAGTGAAGATAATGGTATTGGGATAATGGCTACTGAAATTAAAGGTAGGACATGAAGTATTTCTTTTGTAATAAGTCTTTATGTGTGGTTCACCTTTGTAGAGCTAACATAATGGTATGGTATTCAATAATAGTCACTGACACCAAAGGTAGGTAGTCATATATTTTTAGGTTTAATTTGTTCAAAATTCAACGAGATTTGTTGGAATCATAAGTTTGACTTGTAATTTGGTGGTCATATATTTTTAGGTTTAATTTTCCCAATGACGAAGGTCGGTGGTCATATATTTTTAGGTTTAATTTTCTCAAAATTCAACGAGATTTGTTGGAATCATATGTTTGACTTGTAATTTGGTGGTCATATATTTTTAGGTTTAATTTGCTCAAAATTCAGCAAGATTTGTTGGAATCACAAATTTGACTTGTCATTTCTCCATATTTAGAGCGCCCCAAGGGTTTTCCAGGTGAGGAAACCATTCATGGAGTCAAGAACCCATTTTAAACAACAAAAATAAATATTTGACCAAAACAATTTAGCTAAATTCAAGCCAAAAACTCTAAAATATATAGCAATTAGACAACATATGCCTTTGTAATAAGAGCTCATGTGTGGTTCACCTTTGTAGAATGAACATAATGGTATTCGGCTAATGGTCATTTACACTAAAGGCAGGGTGTGTAATATTGTCTTTGTAACAAGTCCTCATGTGCACAATCATAGGGTTGTGGCTTCACGATAAGAAATAGTACTACTTTTTGCGAAGTGGATTGTTAGGCTTTATTAACTTAAGTTTGTTTACTAGTCTTTTCAGGACTTTTTCTCTACTATATGGATGGGAAAAACAGTGGATTGTTTTATTTTATTAACTTTTTCAAGATTGGGTAAGAAATTTTTTTAGTAATTTTCCTCCATTATATGGATAAGAGCAACCACAACATGAATATATGTAACTTCTCATTCTTCAATTGTAATTAGTGCTTATCCAAAGGGTAGTTACAATTAGTGTTTCTCCAAGAGTAATCAACACTAAAAAAATAAAGAAAGCCAAGGGCATTGACAATCTCTTATTTATATAGAACATGGCTTTAAGTTTGCCTTCGTCTTTCTCTCTTATTTAAGTGGTTTTGAACCTAAACAAATTCCCTCCAAGATTTTTTTCTTGGGCACCTAGATTTGGATGTTGTCCTAGGATAAGTCACAAATAACTCGAGCCTTGGCAAAAAAATGCTAAAATGGGCATGCTAAGAGTAAAATACTAGATTCTAAGTCACAAATCACTCAAACCTTGGGAGAAAATGCTAGAATGAACATGCTAAGAATGATATGCTCAAGGATAAGTCACAAATCTAGGTCCAAATTTCTAACCTAAGGTTTCATACAACCAAGCATGACCAAAATGGAGTGGGATTCCAATACTTCTTTGAATGAGCAATAGTAGGTGGTACAAGACAAACACACTAATATCATGTTAAACATTGAAGTCTTTATAAGGCTCTTTTATAATTTATTTATTTATTATTATTAAAATATTTTATTTAAAATAGATATTTAAATTTTTTATTTGCAATGGATTTTAAAATATATTTTTTTGTTATTCATGCTATAAAGTAGAAAGTATTTATTAACCAAAAAAAATATTTTAAGATTTTTTTTGTTTGCTTTTAATTAACATATATATGTATAAAAAAAAATTAATTTACATATCTCTATTTATTAGATTATTGGGTACGGTGACATTTATTTATGGACATTTTGTATAATTTAGAGAAAAAATCATGTTTTGTAATAATTAAATGTTATTTTTCTTCTAAAATATAACTTATATCAATGGTAATATATAATTTAGTGTCTAAAAGATAGAGATTTTTTGTATAATTGTAATTTTTATTTTTAATGTGTAAGGATTGGTCTATACTTATACATTGTAAAATATTGTTTTCCAAACTATAGATAATAAAAAAGTAATCTAATTGAGTTTACAACTTTAGTGGTGTTGGGTGGAATAGTTGTGATCCTGCCCACCTAGATTCAAACCTCATAGTTTGACATCAATTAGCTCTAGAAAAGAGTAACTATGTTTTAGTACTAAAATAGAGTAACTCTTTAATGCATATACCTTGTGAACTCTTGAACGAATATACCTCTAGGTTGGTACCAACAATTTTGTATTGGCTTCTATCATTCTAAACTCTTAAATCAGTATACCTTGTCAACTCTTAAATGAGTATAAGTGTATACCTGCGGGTTGGTACCAAAAATCGTGCATTCGCTTCAAGCCTTCTAAATTCTTAAATGAATATACCTTGTGAACTCTTAAATGAGTATACATATAGCCTTCTGAACTCTTAGATGAGTATACCTTGTGAAATCTTAAGTGAGTATACATGTGGGTTGGTACCAGTAATCTTGTATTGGGTTTGTGCCTTCTAAACTCTTAAATGAGTATATCTCGTACCAACAACCTCATTCACCTCACTCTAGTCCTCAAGCTTGAGAGGGAGATTGGTTTCTTTCCTCTAAAAATAAAAAGTGGGAAAAAGAGTAATCCAAATTAAAAATATATGCTTTTTATAATTATTACACACATAGATAAAAAATAGAAACAATAATTACCACCCAAAAAAACATATAGTTAGAATCTTATTATCCATATTAAAATTTTGATAAAAAAATGGAGATTATAATAGGAAGTTGGAAAATGATTATGCTTTTGTTTATGTAGATTGAATCACCAGGTTCATCAATTTGAGACTAAAACTATTGTAGCCAACTCATCCTATATATAATAGAGAAAAAGGAAATCACACATTTTTTTTAAATCATAGGAATGTCAATGCCCACATATTATTGTTGCATGAAATAAAAACCATGGTAATGATCCCTCACCCCATCATGTTTCAAACTGGAATCTTTCACAATAAAACCTTCTTTTAGGGGAAAATGACTTATTTTCCTCTACTGAGCATAATCAAGGTCCCTAGACCTATCTCCTTTGCAAAAAAACTAATTAATGGTGCCTGGAGTACCATTCAAAGTGGAAAGACACCATAAAAGGGGCACATGTTGTGGTTATTTGCCTTGCTCATGGAAATAAAGGCCTAGAATATTCATTTTCCTTTTTTATCATGGTTTAAATTCATAAACACGCACTATTGACAAAAACCACTTAATGACAACCATATCCCACTTAGAGGCCAAACATTGCATGGATACGGTCTATGTAGTGTTTGAATGTATCTTTCACAGATTATGCTTCAGCCTTATAAGTTCTTTTATATTCCAAAGACCCTTGTTATCCTTCCTTGACCATTGTCATGACCCAAATACTAGCATTCTTACCAAAAATGTCATAATATTCCAAAAAAAAGGCTCATAATTAAAATATCTCTAAGGGAGGGACTTTTTTTTGGATTGTAGATGTTTTATTTTAAGGTGATTGAGCTAGAGAAGTGTCATTCAAGGTGCAAGGCCCCGATTATCCTCCCTTGGCCTTTACTAGACCTCAAGACCCATTCTTATTTATATAGAACATGGATTTAAGCTTGTCGTTGTCTTTCTCTCATATTTAAGTTGTATTGAACCTGAAAAAATTCCCTCTATCATACCCTTTGATATCATCCTTAGTTTTAAGAGGTTTTCCTTGCGCACCTAGTTTGAATGATGTCCAAGGATAAGTCACAAATAACTCGATACTTGGGAGAAAATGCTAAAATGGGCATTCTAAGAGTAAGATATCGGAGGCTAAGTCACAAATAACTCAAAGCCTTTGGATAAAATGCTAAAATGAGCATGTTAAGGGTGAGATATTGGGTGCAAATGCTAAAATGAGAATTTTAAGGTTGAGATGCTCAAGGATAAGTCACAAATAACTTGAGCCTTGGGAGAAAATGCTAAAATGGACATGATAATGGTGAGAGGCAAAGAACTTAACTTCCTTAATGAAGGACGTCTTGTAAAGTTGTTCGGGTCCAAGTGTTTAACCTAAGGTTCGATACAACCAACAATGACTAAAATGGAGTGGGATTCCAACACTTCTTTGAATGATAAATAGTAGGTGGTACAAGACAAACACATAAATATCATGTTAAACATTGAAGCATTTATATGGCTATTTTATATTTATTTTATTTTTTATTATTAAAATATTTTATCCAAAATAGATATTGAAATTTTAATTTGCAATGGATTTTAAAATATTTTTTTTTGTATTCATGTTATAATATTGAAAGTATTTATTAACCAAAAACTATTTTAAGATTTTATTTTCTTTTAATTATCATATACATATGTATAAAAAGAAAGCTAATTTATCTATCTCTCTTTATTAGATTATTGTGTGCCATAAATAGATATTGGGTGCCATAACATTTATTTATGGAAATTTGCAATAATTTAGAGAAAAATCATGTTTTTTTAATAATCATATGTTAGTTTTATTCTAAAATATAACTTATATTAATGGTAATAAAATTTTAGTGCCTAAATGCTTAGAGATTCTTGAAATAGATTTGTATAATTGTAATTTTTATTTTAAGTGTGTAAGGATTTGTCTATACTTACACATTGTAAAATATTTTTTTCCACATGATAGATATTAAAAAAGTAAGTCAACTTACTTTATAGCTTGGGTATTTTTGGGTGGAATAATTGTGATCCTCCCCACCGAGGTTCAAACCTTATAGTTTGACATCAATTAGCTATAGAATAGAGTAACTATGTTGTAGCTCTAAAATAGAGTGAATCTTTAATGTGTATGCCTTATGAACTCTTAAATGAACATAACTCTAGGTTGGTACCAACAATATTGAACTCTTAAATGAATATACCTCTAGATTGGTACCAACACTCTTGTACTGACTTCGACCTTTCTAAACACTTAAATGAGTATACCTTGTGAACTCTTATATGAGTATAAGTGTATATGTGTGGGCTAGTACCATCAATATTGTATTCGCTTCAAGCCTTCTAAATTCTTAAATGAGTATACCTTGTGAACTCTTAAATGACTATACATGTAGCCTCGTGAACTGTTAGATGAGTGTATCTTGTGAAATCTTGAGCGAGTATACATGTGGGTTGGTACCATGAGGCTTATTTATTTCCTTGGAAAAGAAAAAATAATAACAAAAAAGTAAGCCAAATAAAAAATCTATGCATTTTATAATTATTACACACATAGATAAAAAAATAGACAATATTTACCCCTAAAAAATAATATATTTAGAACCTTACTATCCATACTAAAAATTTGATAAAAAAATTTGAGATTATAATAGGAAACTGGAAAATGATAATGCTTTTTTTTATGTAGTTTGAATCACTAGGTTCATCAATTTTAGACTAGAACTATTGTAGCCAAATCATCCTATATGTAAGAGAAAAAAAGACAATCACACATTTTTCTTAAATCATAGGAATGTCAATGTGCGCATATTATTGTTACATATAATAAAAATCGTGGTAATTCTCCCTCACCCCATCATGTTTCAAAAGGGAATCTTTCACACTAAAACCTTCTTTTAGCGGCAAATGACTTATTTTCCTCTATTGATCATAATTAAGGTCCCTAGACCTACCTCCTTTTCAAAAAATTAATTAATGGTACCTAGAGGGGGAACATGTTATGATTATTTCCCCTATTCATGGAACTTAAGGCCTATAATGTTCATTTTCCTACATAAGGTTCCTTTTTTATCATGGTTTAGATCTATAAACCCACACTATTGACCAAAACCACTTAATGAAAACCATCTCCCACTTAGGGGACAAAGATTTCATAGAAAGGTTCTATGTAGTGTTTGAATATATCTTTCACAAATTATGCTTGAGCCTTATAAGTTTTGTTAAATTGCAAAGACCCTTGTTATCCTTCCTTGACCATTTTCAAGATCCAAATACTAGCAATATTACTAAAAACGTCGTATTATTCCCTACAAAATGACTCGTAATTAAAAAATCTCTAAGGGAGGGAATGTTTTTTTGATTGTAGGTGTTTTAGTTTATGGTAATTGATCTAGAGAAGTTCCATTTAAGGCACAAGGCCACGACTTTCCTCCCTTTACCTTTGCTAGACCTCAAGAGCCATTCTTAGTTCACAACTAATCTAGTATGGTTTCCATAACACCATTGGAGGTGATTGATAACCAACAAATGCCAGATGTGGTAGAAGTACTTATCCATGGTACTTCAACATGAGAAGAAACCGTTATGATCTGGATTAAATATGAAGGAAAGACAGAAATACAAATATAAATAGAAACACGGAGCTACAGTGAAAACATAACTCAATTCAGTGTTGCCTCCTTCGACGCAATTTTTAATATGTCAACTACTATGGTGGGAGCTCGAGTTATGGCTCTACCTACTACTATAAAGGTCTTGGGACTGGTCCTAGATATTTTTCTCATTATCTTCATTTGTTTGTTAACACATGCTTCAATTAAAATTATCTTAAGGTTTAGTAGAACATGGGCATCGACTTCGTATGATGACATCATGGGAGACTTCTTTGGAATAATTGGGAAGTTGTTCTAGTGGATGAGTATTATTATTAACACTTTGGGAATTATTACTGTTTATATGATTATTATATGTTATGTGCTATATAGAACGTCATCAAATGGCATGCATCATGTTGGTATCCTTGAAGAATGGTTTGGATTTCATTGGAAGAATGGATGTCCTTTTATCCTAGTTTTAACCATAGTTCTTATTTTGGCTTAGTTGATATCTTTCAAGAGAGTGGATTCTTTGAAATTCACTTTTGCATTAGCAATTGCACTTGTTGTTGTATTTGTTGTGATCATGGTTGGTATCATGGTTGTAAATTTTTCCAATGGCATCGTCCAAGTGACAAGATTATTACTAGATATTGTGGGTCATACTTGGTTCTTGAATATTTTCACAATGGTACTAGTTATTGTGACTGCATATATATTTCATTACAATGTTCATTCCATATACAATGAACTTAAGGACCCTTTAGAAATGAAATACATTTTTCACACATAATTTCCATTATACTCAATTGTATACATTCGTTTATGTGACCCATTCGTTTGTGCCATAACTAGCTTTCAACTTCTTTAGCTAGTACACATGTTTTAGTTGCTTCATCCAGAACATATATGTCATTTGGAGCTCGACTTGCTGTAGCCACAATTTTACCATACATGTCTTTCCTGATTTCACATTTTTTGGAGTTGAATAGAATTGTGTGTCCTTGATCACACATTTGTCCAACACTGAGAAGATTGTGATTCATGTTTTCAACCAATAGAACATTCTTGGCAATAACATCTTTGCTTCCGAGAGTGATGGTACATGATCCTATAAAATTTGAAGATCCAACATTTCCAAAGGATACGATTCCATCCTTCTCCTCTTTCATAGATACACATTTCCTTTTATCTCTAGTCATATTTGTTGAGCAACCGCTATCAACATACCACACATCTTTGCTGTTTTGAGCCTTGAGAGCGAGAGCACAATGATTAGTATTCTTCTTCTTCCATGTTCACTTGTTCTGTGGCTTCAAAGATTCTTCTAGAGGATTTTCAAGTCTGCAGTCTCTGGCTATGTGTCCAAAGTTCTAAAATTTGTAACATTCCATATTATTTCTTAAATGTTCAAATCTATTGATGTTTCGTTGAGCCCTGGGAGGTTCATATTTTAAGGATCTCCTGGAATTGTATTGGTTCCTAGGGTACGTGTGACATTCTACAACTTTATGACCAAATTTTCCACATGAATAACAATAGCCATGAAAAATGTGTTGGTACCTGGATGACAATCTTCGTTGAGGAATCGTCTTCCAAGGACGTTCTTGCGAATCTTGTCCAATGAATTCTACATGCATGTTAGATCTCATAGGTTCATTGTATTTTGTTGCAGAAGGTCCTGCTTCTTCTTCTTTGTAACCAAGGCCAGTTCTGTCGTTGTAAGATCATTGATTGTTGATGAGTTCTTCCAATTCCCTTGAGTTGTTGGCATATTTTTGGACAATTTTTCCCTTCTTCACTTCCTTACGCAGCGAGATTACTTCTGCTTCTAATGCTTCCCTTTCTTGGTTGCTTTCTTCCAACTTCTTTTGAACTGAATCTTCAATAAATTTGTGTTCTTCAACTTCAATTTTGAGACCTTGAACTTGTTCTTCAAGAGTATTGGAACGGATCTTCTCAGCCTTGAGCTCTTTTATAAGTGTGATTGCCTCCTTAGAAAATTATTCTATGGTCAACCCTTCTTCTTCGTTGTTTGATACCTCTTGCTTGTTGTGCTTGGCCATAAAAAAGACTCTCTCATTGGCTTCTTCTTTGCTCTCATTGTCTTCATCAAATGATGAACTATCTTCTTTAGAGAGAAAGTTCCTTTTGGATCCTTTCTTTTTTTCTTGCTTGTTGAATTTCTTAAAGCCTTTCTTTCCTTTTATGTTTCCATCACTTCTGTTCATACATTTTTCTGCAAAATTCCCAACCTCACCACAACCAAAACATATCAATGGAAGTTTACCTTTGAATTTTCCCTTACCAATTTTTAGTTTTCTCGTAAAGTAAGCATATTCTTCATCTCAAAGAGCTTCTTCATCATCTCCCTTTTCTTCACACTTGCAGGTGCATGTCTTTTCAATTGAAGGTTGTTTGTCCTTATTGGTTTTCTTAGATGCAACGAACATAATTTCTAGATGCAAAGTACCCTCTTCTTCATCAAGTATCATTTCATATGCTATGAGAACTCCATGTAATTCCTCTTTGTTGAGTTTTTCCAGTTTTTCACTGTATTCTAAGACCGATAACTTTGGGTTGAATCTCCCTGGAAATGTTCTAAGAATCTTTCGTATAATAGTCTTCTCGTCAACTTGCTCTCCTAATCCTTCCAGAGTATTGGTTATTTCATCAAAGTATTAGAAGTATGCAACAATGTTGCCATCTTCTTTCATTTTGAGTTGCTCAAATTTTTCTCTTTAGATTTGAAGTTTTTCTTCTTTGACATTTGAGTCACCTGCATATGTATTCTCAAGCTTGTCCCATACATTTTTGGCGGGTTTACAATCCAACACCTTATAATAAGCAAATTCAGTAAGTCCACTGATAATAATATTCTTTTTTTTTGCATCATTTACCAAATTCTTCTTACCTTGTTCATCTACAGTTTATGTAAATCCATTTTGAATAGTGTCCCATACTTCATAACCTTGCGCCAAGAGATAGACCTCCATTATTCCTTTTCAGAGTGCATAATTATTTTCATTGATCTGAGGTACACCATTCTTGGTATGCTCCATGACCTCCTTCTAGCTCTTAAACTCCTATTGAAGGAACCAACCTCTAATACCAATTGTTGGAAATAATGAGAGGGGGGGTGAATCAATATTCCTATCAATTAGAGCATTATTTAATCTTCAATTATTATCAGTGTTTGTACAACGATAGCGGTAAACAAAAGGAACACAAATGCACACAGTTTTTAAGGTGGAAACCCTCTCCAGGACAAAAACCACCTGAATTATTTTCTAATAATTCTTTAATATTCAACTCCAATTGAAAATAAAGCTCCAACTTCCTAGAATCTAGAAAATCATTCTTCTCCAGCTCCCACTGGATGGACGCTCCAATGTCGGAGATTCTTCAGTAGTCAACTGAACAGATGCCCCAACACCTAATGAGCTACAACTCACCTTAGCACCACCCTACCACCCTAAATTTTTCATAGGCTTGAACCTGTTGGTGACTTCATGCACCAGCCTAGCACCACCCTACCACCCTATAGAAGAATAAAACAAGAATGGACTCTCATACCAGGGAAAATGGTCCACTTTACAATGATATAGAATGATGTAGAAGAAGAAGACACACTAGAACATAAGCCCAACTATGACACAACCACCTAATGATGATCTTAGACCTCCCGACACCGCCTCTTCAACTCTTGGCAGATAGACACTTGCACAATTTTTACAATGATGCATTTACAATGACTTAGTACAAAGATACCTTTACAATGACTGTATGCAGTGCTACCCACTTGAAGACTTCATGTGTTGAACTTCTTGCTACTATTCTGCACCTTGATTTCTGTTCTTGTCATGCTACCCTCTGATGCACCTTGCTTTGCTTTGCTGCCCTAGAAATTCTGGTCCTTTGCAGCCCTTGCCAACACATGATCTAGCTTTTTCTTGCCTTCTAGGATCTCGATATTGAATCTGGTGTATATTTGTTATTTCAGCTCCCCAATATGTTATTTTTTGTTCTCTAGTAGTACTCCGAGTCTTCTTTCCAATGCCACAGGTCTGATCCAATTTGGATTCTTCAAGAGAGAGTTATGCCCAATCTCTAACAATAACCTAATTATGGACTGTTTCAGTAAAGCGAACTTGTACGATGTGTCACGTGTCACTATTTCTTCATTCAGCTCTAAAATTGATACAACGAAAACTACATTCTGCGCAATATCTTCCACCCTTTACATAATTCCAATCCGATACTCAGAGAGAGAGTTATGACGATTTTCTCAAGGTCACTTCTTTGAGATGAATTTCAGGAGCCTACAAAAACACTGACTTCCACAGATCATATCTCTGAAAAATTTTTGCACCCTGATGTGAAATTTTTACAGGAGCTTCCTCAGGTTTTCAGCTTCGCCTCATAAATATTTAAGCTTATGAACCTTTATAGGAAAAAATTTAGAGAGAAAATGCCACGATGACCTGTTTCAGGTAGCAAAATCCCTACATAAGGAGGATATGAGGATCACAATTTATATAAATGCTTAGATTGAGAGGGGCTCAACAAGTGAATGTGGGAGGGATTTTAGGAGCTTAAAAATTATTAATTATTGAGTTTTCAATGACCCATGCCACAACCCCATGGGGTTTGAGCCCACTAACTGGGGTTACAAACTTCAAACATGAATATATCTCAAACCATGAAGAATTATGTGGTGTGCCATATATCAACAAAGTAGAAACCATAAAAAGCATTCTTGACCCAGAATATAGTAATTTGGTAGGTCAAAATTCCCATGCAATATTAGGGTAACCCCTGGTGCTGCTTGGGTTGACATCAATGACAACCGCTGATCAACACTGATTTCCAGCTATGCTAGGCTTTTCACGCTTGCCTTTTCTCTTTTGGACGATCTGCCAATTACCCGAATGTAGGGAGGAAGGAACCAAGGCCATCTCATTGTTCCCTATTGTAGTTTATTTGTCAGAGTCGAATATCTTTGACACATGCACTCTCTTGTTTGCACCCGAACTGATATCCGAACGTGCTTGCCAATTCGGCTTGAGAGGTCGTGTTAATTTCCATTGGTTCTTGAAATCCTTGTTCTTGTGCCCCTTGGTCTTCTGCCTATTGTTTTGTCTCATTCTGGATTGGTATATCCCCTTCGTCTTCTGACTCTTGTTTTGGCCCTCCTGAGGGGAATTTCCATCCCTTGGATGCTTTCCCTATTTTCTTCTTCTTCCCATTTTCCAGTTTTGCGTCTGGGCATGTGTTTTGAAGATGCCTGATTTTCCGGCAAATCCTGCATTTAAACGTTTTATTTTCATAGTCTAGATGTTGCATCCATTTTTGCTTATTATGGATCATATAGAAGCTTTCTGACAACCCCTTACAGAGGTCAACTTCCACACATATTTGTGCAAAAATAAATATTCTCTCCTCCAATCATTGGATGTCTATTTTGATATATATCCCAAGGTTGTTCCCAATGCCTTCTAATACACCTTCATTCCAGAAGTGGAGTGGGAGGTTGTATAGCTTAACCCAAATTGACATTCTGGTGATCTCCATCGTGTTTTCATCAAAATTGAGGAACCAGGGAGTGATAAAGAGTCCAGTCAAACCCCAAAACTATGGACCTGCCCTTAAGATGATATCTCTGATTTCCTGTGAATGAAACTTGACTATAAAATATCCTTTGGAACAGAGATGCATATTGTAGTCCATCATCCAATTTGTAAATATCCAATGGAATAGCTCCATTGGTTTTGGCCAATAGTAGTTAACTCTACATATTATAGCCTACATTTAAAATGTGGGCCTATGTTCGTCGATCTCTGTTTCCTTGATGTTCAGTTCCGGTACGTAGTTCAGCTGCTCCACAATGTATGCTTTGGGACTTTTTTCAGTCGGTTCTGTTGGTGTTGCTGCTTTTTGTTTTCCCTGTAGGATGTTCCTGAAGGATGGGCCATTTGAGGTACCTGTTTTGAGGGTGTTGTCTCCCCTCATCGGTCCATTTGTTCTGTTATGTTCAGATCTAATCGAGGTACCTACTCCTGCAACTCCTCCTTTGAGCCTTAAGTTCAAGACAATGGAACAATTTCTTTGGATGGAGTAATCATTTAATCGAGTTTCCCCCTGTAGTAACTTCCCAGCATAAACCAGGATTTGATTCATGGCCAAAATGCCTGTAGAATGCTGGATCTTCTCCTTCAGATCTGAGACCAGCTCTGTATCCTATACCCATATTCTTTTGGACTCCCCATGTAAAGATTTGATGAAGATATGAAACTGGATTTCCACTTCATCCATCGCCCCTCTTCGATCTAGGCTTGTGGGGTTTGTGGGTATAACCCTTGACCTAGCACTACCAACAAATACCTCTCGAGAGCCAGAGATCAAAGAGATCGTATCCCCCCTCCTCCCCTGGCTCCATTATCATTGTGGGGGAAAAGAGTGTGGCAACACCCATACGTCCCACACAGTGGACATTAACCCTAGCCGCTTACAACCAAGAGAAGGGCAGAAGGTTGCATGTCAAGAAGCAAACAAAACAGAGCTAAAGAGGGAAACCTGGATGATACCATATCTCTAGATCCGGACATTCTTGAGTGTTGTAAGGGGAAAGCAATGGTCGTTCGCCTTCCTTCTTATCTACTTCCTGGGCAGAAGATACTTGGCGAATGCACTACTATAGTCTTCCTTCTCTTTGACCAAAATGCCCAGCCACCCTTGAGGTTGTGGCCCTCCAGCCCCTGTCACCGTATCTAGGCCTTCATCATTGTCCCCCCATTCCTTGTTCCCACCAGTGAGGAGCCGAATCTCGATGTGAGGAGCGAGCAGGAGGCCACCAAACCCAAATGCCATGTGGAATGGTAATGTGCCCAGGAAAACCTCATCTTCTGAGAATTTACACCATATGGGAGATCAGAATCCTGTGTCTGGCAGCCCCTTTGGAACCTATTTCCCTCCCTCTCTACCTTCTTCCACTGCATGGCCTGTAATCTTAGGCCATCCAATCGAGTATTCCTGCGTGGAGATGTGCTTCTTTCCTTCCCATCTAGATGTAGAATCCAATGGCGTTGTCGTCGAACCACCCAACGCCCGAATCCTGCAAACCCTAGCATGACTCGCCATTTCGTCTTTTCTCTAGACCACAAAATCCAACTTATATGGTTGATATTGTACATGGATTTCTTAATATATTTATTGCAATGGGTCATGTAAGATAAGCCACCATATTTCTAATAGCAGCTCAACAAGTGAACTATCTCATCATGGTTATGGGTCAACCACACAAAATCCTTACTACTAAATTCCATTTGCTAGGCCGCACACTGTCAACATCATAGTTGGCCCACAAGCATTACATGGCATCTTGATCCTCATATCTTCGTTCACGATGGTTATGGGTCATCCAAACACCAAAAGTTATGGGTCAACCACAAAAAATCCTTGCCATAAAATTCTATTTACTAGGTCACAAACTGTCAGTATCACAGTTGGACCAGAAGCATGACAAGGTATCTTTATCCTTGGAATTTCATCATCATGGTTTTGGTTCATCCAGAAACCCATAGTTTTGGGCCAACCACACAAAACCCTTCTCTTCATTGGCTCATGTTCAACAAAATATTCTTAGGAGGGAACTCTACACAATGGGGACCATTGCCTCCTACAGACGGAGGAATGATCTGAATGGAAAGTCACATCCACCCATGGCAGTGAACCATGGTGTTTACCCATGGTATCTTCGCATGGTAATTACCTATGTTATTATAACTCAGAAGGTTATAAATTTTGAGTCTCACTTTGTAAAAGGACATAGGTTTCCACTACAATGTAGTTGTAATTGTTTCCCCTTTATTTTAATTTAGAGTTTCTTTGTGTTTTTTCTTCTATTCTCTCTGAGTTCAAGTTCCTTAGATCTTTCCCCCCAAGATTCAAATCAATTTAGGGTAGAAGGTTCTCATTTCCATCCCTTTATTACAAATACCTAAGACCCATCCATCATGCCTAAGACCCCATAGTGTTGCCTATATATTCACCTCATATGTCAAAGGCTCTCTAGAGAGGGCTTATGTCATGGTTTCTATGTACTGTCCATGATGGTTGAGGTCAAGAAGGTTTAATAAGGAGTTAAGGCCATGATTCCCCCTTTAATCATGTTTATGCCTTAACATGCATTTCTAGTCCACAAAAACTATTCTTGGCACTTGTATCCTACTCAAATTCCAAACATCCCCTACAAAATTCATATGTGGTGGTTT
Source organism: Pinus albicaulis (assembly GCA_034641835.2). NCBI lineage: Eukaryota > Viridiplantae > Streptophyta > Pinopsida > Pinales > Pinaceae > Pinus > Pinus albicaulis. Next base: position 303,055,810 of record CM076573.1, on the reverse strand, counting down.
AAGGACTTCTTCAAGGCTCTTGAGCTTGAGAATCTTCAATAAGATCCTAAGGAAATTGTTTTCATTCCTTATTATGGTTAAGGCCCCAAACCCCATATGTGGTCCCATGTTGTGGTCTAATGATGCCTTTATGATCCTTAAGCCTGAAAAGTTATGTTTAGGGCCTAAGATTGTTTTTTACATCCCCCAACGATGGTTAGTGGCCAAAGACTATTTCTTCCCTACCATGACCATGAGTAAGGTCCTGAGATCCATTTATAGTGCATAAGACATCTTAATGCCATTCATGTATAAATCCTAAGACTAAGATCCCCTAGTGAAGGCTTATGTTATAGTTTCTTGGTATTGTTTATGAAACTTGAGCGCAAGTAAGTTCAAAGAGGGTTGAAGGCCCTTGCTTACTCCTAGACCATGTTTGGATGTCAAGAACCATTTCTAGTGCACAATGCCCACTTATGGCACCTATATCCCACTTGGAGGTGTATAAAGGGCTCATGTGTTGGTTTGAAGACTCATTCAAAACTCTTAACCCTAGGAACATTCAACAATATCCAAGGTGCTTGTTTTCCATCCTAAATATGGTCAAGGCCATAAGATCCATAATTTGTATGAAAACTCTCCTATTGGCATCCATATCTAATTTTGATTCCAAATAACCCCTAAAGATACCTCTAGTATGCTAGAGATACCATAAATGGGTCCCATGAGATTGCATGACATGTTCAATACTATTACCTAAAAAAGCTTTATAAATTGTAGAGGTTTTTTATAGTTCTTAAATTTGGGAAGCTTTTCTTTTTTAAATTATAATCGAAAAATGATTTTAAATAATGAATACTTATATTCTATATGGTCAAAATTACAATAATGGTAAATTTTCTAAGAAAAAGCAATACAAAATATAAATTCAAACTCACTCTTATGATGAATGGGTTGATATGCTAAGAAATAATGCCAAGTGATCCGTTTTAATAATTAGCCTAACTTTAATGGTTTTCTTTTTGAATGTACAAACTATTTACATGTCACAATATTAGAAAGATGTTCAACATCATAAAAAAAATTTCTGCTTTAAGAGGAGTAACTCCATCATTTGAATTTATTAATATATTCATGGTAAAAATGAGAATGTACTAAGAAAAATAAAAAACATTAGCTCAGGGGTCAAATATGTCGCCCGTTAATAGCAAGTGCAATGATTATCTGGATGCACGTGCTGTTTTTATTCTTCAAATAGATATCTCGTGAACGAGGTTGCTTGCTAAACAAGTAATCAACTATTTTTGAGATTGACACCATATAATTATTGAAATTTGGGAGTGGAGGAGGAGGAGGGGGGAAGATATTTCTCACATCGTTTACCTGGTAAGTGATCGTTGGTAGGTTTCATGATCGTGGCTTTATTTGGAGAATAAATGGACTAAATTGAGTCGTGATTAAGATATTTCTTATCAGCAACACCACAGATGTACCGCCTCCCTCGTCTTGACACTGAGTGACATCCCATATTGGACTCACATCTGGGAACTGTATCGTTACACGACAACTGGGAACTGTAGCTTTCAGAGATTTACCACAAATGGCCGACCCTAATTTCTGACCACATTATATTTAGTAAACTCACTAAATTGATGGGTGTGGGAGGAAACATCGTCGAGAGATGGATATTTAATTTAGTAAACCCACTAAATTATGGCGGCACTCATTTCTTCGACGACCTTTCTAAATTCATCTACACTACCTCCAACATTGATCTTCGGTGACCGCCAGAGTCTTTGCCAGCCCCGGGTAGGCAACGATGTATATTCAACAATAGGGTTGTGATTTCATTTTTATAAAAAAAATTCTTAATTGTCGTTCAGAAGATTGAAATTTATTTCGAACTATAATCATGTGCATTTGTCTTCTTGAAAAATTAAGGATAATTTAGAAAATCATATACACATATGTTTATTACATTCCTTTGTCTTTTTCGTTGCATTTATCTGCAACATTGTAATAGGGAAGGGTTGTTCACTTTACTCTAAAAAAATCACTGTGATATTTTGCTACTATTTGGATGGCTAGATTCAACTCATTTTCTCTTCCCTGCAGTGTATAATGTTAAAAAATGGATTTATTAATTATTGATTGAATAGCTCTTCAGGTGAGAATCTGGAGAGTGTATACACACTCATACACAACCTGACTATTGAGTCAGATGAGCCTTAATTATATAGGCTTTCACACTAACGGAATGATTTCAACCACTCCCTGGATATTAGGATTTGAGATCTAAGATTAGAATCTCAATCTTATCTTCATCATAACAACAATATAATTATGGCTTTCTCCATTACTTCCAACACTCCCCCTTAATGGAGAAAGGGTACTGAACAATAACATACACATGCTAATCTAGTCTCAGCTAGGCTTATAATAAAAAACACGAAAAACTTGGTAACAGAGGTTTTCATTTTGGTCTTTATGCTCGTGACTCCATACTTGTTCATTCTGAGGCGAGGCTTCATTTTCACCTTCCTCGTCGTGAGGTAGTGATGTATTTGCACCTCATTTCTTCCCCAGTGATGGTCAGCTTAAACGCTTATCTTCGTCCTTCTCAAAGTTATGACAGACTTAATAGGAGATTGTTTTCTCTCACTGATTTCGGTGTCACGCATGTGAACTTCCACAAAGTTGTCTTCAACATTTTGTCCATCTTTACATCCTTCATGAAGATCAACTCGTGACTCTTCATTATCAGGATCTTGCACACCAGATTGTGCCTCTTGTTTGTCGTGGTCATCAACAAAACCACATTGTTTTTCTAAAAAAATGCTACCCATGCTACCCAAGCTAACGCCTCCAAATGTCCACATGAGAAAATCATTATCATCATCAGAATCGAACATATCTAAAAATATAGACATGTTGTTAAAATTCTAGCTTATCTGGTTATGTATTGCTTCCAGATTTAGACTCCACTCGGTCCTCTCACAAGCTCCAACAACCCCGTTACCATGCAGGCGGGAAACCTCCCTTTGGCAGCTCTTCAATAGTAGAACCTTGTAGACTGTGGCTTCTATGCCGCACAACCAAATCTGAAGCAAAATACTGATGCAACCTCACTCGAATGCACCCTTCAATAATAGTTGCAGCTCCTTGAACACAATCAGCCACCAAACTTGGTCTTTGCAATGCCATTAAACATTGTTGTCCCTTAGATTGTCGTACTAATTTCCAAAACATTATCCTTTCCCAAATCCTTTTCATTCTAAGCTTTCAATATAGCGAGACAACGGTCTTCCAAAAAATGTTGTAACAAAGTATACAATGTCACCATAAAGTTGGCCAAGCCTCTAAATTCATAGCTCCTCCTTCCGCAATCTCTTCAACCGGCCCAACAAGCAAACTGAGGCACTCGGATCCACAACTCGGATTCGCCTCCTGTCGGTCAGCAAAATTCCTACAAACAAGTCAATCATTTGCTTGGTGAGATCTCAGTGATATCGTTGAAGAGATATTTGTTTCCTTCGTCGGGTTCACCACTACTCTCTCGACAGAGATCGATCACATAAAAAAAACATACATAGGCTTCCGGTTCGGCACTTATGATAAATCGAAAGACCTGCCCTCCAAACAATGCCAATAAGCCTCCAAGCGACACAGCATCATGAGTTAGTTTGATAAAGTGGTGACTAAAAATTGCCTTTAACGATGGATTCAAATTGTAATAATTTCTAGCTACGAGATCCACTCTCATAAATGTTTCTCAGGGAAACGGTGATCCTAGTTCAAAACATGGATCCATGATGTTCTTCTTGATCTCCCTCAATCACGCTAAGTGAAAACAATGGCAATTCGTTTAAAGCTTGGAAAAAAAAGAAATGCCTATGATCAAAACCTGACACCCTTGTTACTTCAACACCACGTAGCCAATGTCTCACTGTGCTTGCACATACTTATGAAAAGTTACGCAGAGATCGAATGCACCCATAGATCATTGTTTTGTTGTCTTAACAAATCAAGTCCTCAAGCCTCAAGTTCGAGATCTGGCAGGCAATCAACCACCAGATGGACTCCACAATTAGAAGCAAGGATCAAACGGAATATATGGTCCACACAGTAAAAAAAAAAAAAAAGCAATTCAATTCGAAGTCTGCTCCACCGATGTCGAATCGAGGCTTACTGCTTTCTTTATGGACATAAAAACTCACCCAGCTTCCACCTAATTGTGAGAAAGCCTATATGTACTAGGTTGTTCTCTTGATTGATGTAACAGATTGTGTGAGTGTTTGTACACTCTCCAGGTATCTTACCTAGAGAGTCATTTAGCTAATGTAAATCCGTTTTTTATCATGGTATCGGAGCTTCAGGTGGAATCTGGGTGAGTTTTCTTGTCCATAGAGAAAGCAGTAAGCCTGGATTCAACATCGGTGGAGCAAACTTCAAATTGATTTTTTTTTTTTTTTTTTTTTTTTTTTTGGCAAACAGCACAAGAGGAGCTCACAGGTGTAGATCACCAGGAGCTCCTACAAGCAAATGCACCTGCTTGGTCTTCTCATAAAACTCCAACAATAAATAGATACATTTGTTAGGGATAGTAAAACAGATCTCTGAATGATGGGAACTGAATGTATAATGTAAAACCAAATCAAAACTACGTAACAATATACCTAATCTCCATTAATTATAACACAGAGGTAATAATATAAGAATGATAAATAAATGGGCCATAGTTAATAAATAAAGTGGTTAACCCACATTATGTAAGGGACCACATGTAGCTAGGGAATAAAGTGATAAGCCCATTGTATTGGATGTATGGTATTGAGAGACCCATGGTAACTACCCATGGTATTGCATATATGAAACCTATATAGAGGCTAGAGACTCTCCATTGAGGGATGTCAAGGATTATTGTATGGGCAAGCATATGGCTTGTGGAGTGATCTCCTTCCTTAAGGAGTGAATGTATGGTGTTGCCCTACCTTAAGGGTTTTGATATTAATGAAGATCTGAAGTTTTGTCTTCAATGGTGTTATTTCTTGGGCATATTTTCCATTTCTATAATTTTTCTTATTAGATCTACTACAAGTGGTATCAGAGCACTTTCTTGGGCAGAGTTTGGAGATTTGTTTTCTCATTTGTTTTTGCAGGAAATTTTTGGGCGGCGAGTTTGTAGAGAAGATCTGGAAAATTTGGCAAAAAATTCTCAGAAATAAATATCAGATCTGGATTCCTTACGGAAAAATACTCAATTTCAAAAAAAAAATCAGTCGAATCGGAGTCCGGATGAGGCTGATATCGTTGATTTAAATTCAGTTGTGTTGCAGAAATGTTTCTGACGACAATTTATGTACGGTAGATCTCTTGACATTTTTAGTAGATTTTGGTGCAAAATCTTAGACAACAAATTACAGATCTGAGCTCCCCTTGAAAAATCACCCGATTTCAAAAAAAAATCGGTCAAATTGGAGTCCGGATGAGGGAGTTATCACTGATTTAAAATTAGTGATTTTTTTCAGAAATTTTGTGACTGCGGGACAGTTGCAGCGCAAATCTATGTTTCCAGAGTACCTAGATCGGGATTTCAGTCATACGGTTAGATGCAAAATGGCTATTCCATTTTCAAAAACAGGTTATATTAAGGATTCTGAGTTATATTGACCGAGTAATGTCCATTTTAAATTTTTGCCAAAGTAAGTGATTTTCTTCAAAACCCTTACTTTATTTTATGGATTATCGCAAGATGAAGTTTACTGGAAAAGATGATGGCCCTACTATTGAAGATTTTTTACAACATCTCAAGGCTCAATACCGAAGTGTTTGGATATGCTCCATAGGGCTTCATCTGAAAGATGAGGCAAATAAATGGTGGACCTCACTTGACAGCGCAGTGAGGAAACTTCCCGAGAAAAAACTTGAAAAAGTCATTTTGGACAAGTGGTCTAAAGCCGGAAATAAGGACAACAAGAGCCATAAAGACTTCTTTTCTACTAATATTTCCATATTACGGGTTCATGGAAGTATTCAGAAAGAGAACATCGTTGTGTCTATCATTCCTAGTTGCAAGCATAATTGTATCAATGTGAATTTGGCTAAAAAATTACAAGTTCCAGCAAAGCATATTGAAAACACACAAGTTGATAATGAAGATGTTCAAATTTATAAATATTTGAAGATTTCTATGGATAAGTATGTGTTGCATTCTGATTTTTATGCTTCAGATATGGCTATTGTGGATGTTGTTTTGGGACATCCTTGGATGGAATCCGTTGGTACTGTCAATTTTAATGTGCAAAAGAAATTCATGAAGCTCTGGTATAAAAAGAAGAAAATTACATTGCACGATATTTGCATTAGGAACCATGCAGAGATCGAGGAGGAAGAAGAAAAATATCTAACGACATAGACACATCAGATGATGAGCCTTTGATGGTAGACAGCCAAACATAGACATCAAAGCAAGTACCAACAAAAGAACCAGACACCACTCCATCACCAATAATGGAGGAATTAAGGAAAGATATTACATCAGTTAAAGCTTCAACATATCACCACCCGCATCACCCAGCAAGACAACAACCAGCAAGGTGGCAACGAATTAGCAACAAGGACAACAACCCCTGGACGACACATAGAGAGGTGTGACGATCCACTAACAACACATCAACAATGAAGAACCACCAGAACCCGCTTCCATCTCAAGCGAGCGAGGCACCGACTAGATCAAGTGTTCACCTTTCCCTTGGATGGCTAGATGCACATGAATGGTACCATTGGAATACTCTTTTGAGTAGATCTTATTATTTGTGTTCTTCTCATGTTTCGGGGACGAAACATGTTTAAGGGGGGTGTAATGTAGTGTACCTAGAGGGGATAATATAGGGTACAGAGGGAGGTACCCAAGGGAATAATATGAGTTAATAATATAAGAATGATAAATAAATGGGCCATAGTTAATAAATAAAGTGGTTAACCCACATTATGTAAGGGACCACATGTAGCTAGGGAATAAAGTGATAAGTCCATTATATTGGATGTATGGTATTGAGAGACCCATGGTAACTACCCATGGTATTGCATATATGAAACCTATATAGAGGCTAGAGACTCTCCATTGAGGGATGTCAAGGATTATTGTATGGGCAAGCATATGGCTTGTGGAGTGATCTCCTTCCTCAAGGAGTGAATGTATGGTGTTGCCCTACCTTAAGGGTTTTGATATTAATGAAGATCTGAAGTTTTATCTTCTATGGTGTTATTTCTTGGGCATATTTTACATTTCTATACTTTTTCTTATCAGATCTATTACAAGTGGTATCCCTAAAAATATAAGAATGATAAATAATGGAGAAATGAATTATTAACCACACAAAATGTATCCCTAAAAAAATCAAACATCAGTCTTTCCAAAGGCTTAGTGAATATATCAGCCATATTATCACAATAATGACAATACTCTACACAAATCTCTTTGGACTGCACTTTCTCCCTGACAAAATGAAATTGAGTGTCTATGCGCTTGGTGTTTTTATGAAACATGGGATTGTAAGCCAGTTTGATGGAACTCTGATTGTCGCAATTGATGATCGATCTCTGTCGAGAGAGTAGTGGTGAACCCGACGAAGGAAACAAAGATCTCTTCAACGATATCACTAAGATCTTGCCGAACAGATGACCGACTTGTTTGTAGGAATTTTGCTGACCGACAGGAGGTGAATCCGAGCTGCGGATCTGAGTGCCTCAGTTTGCTTGTTGGGCCGGTTGAAGAGATCATGGAAGGAGGAGCCTCTAAAAGAATTCAATTTGAAGTCTGCTCCACCGATGCCGAATCCAGGCTTACTGCTTTCTCTATGGACAGGCAAACTCACCCAGCTTCCACCTGAAGATCCGATACCATGTTAAAAACTGAATCTATTAATTATTGATTGAATAGCTCTCCAGGTGAGAACCTGGAGAGTGTATACACACTCATACGCAACCTGACTATTGAGTCAGATGAGCCTTAATTATATAGGCTTTCACACTAACGGGATGGTTTCAACCACTCCCTGGATATTAGGATTTGAGATCTAAGATTAGAATCTCAATCCTATCTTCAGCGTAACAACAATCTAATTATGGCATTCTCCATTACTTCCAACATATACTGGAGCTATAATTATAAATAATAATTGTAAACAATATGTGTTTCTTAACATCATGTTTTGTTTGTCAAAACTATTATTTTTGAGTTTCTAATTTTAAAATCATATGATAATTTCATGTTTTTTCATGGTAACATTACAGTAATTTTTATTTTTATAACTAGCATAATCACATTAGTAAATATGGTTTAGTAGACCACATTAGTAAATATCATTTAGTAGATGATCCATATGAGTGGCAAATTTTTAAATCATGATTGGCTATGGTTCGTGTTCGATGACTATAATTAAAAATAGTTGTCAGGTATTGGACATGGTTGACCATAGTAGTCAAGGGTTGTTGATGGTTGATGATGGTTAACCATGGTTGACCCAAGTTGATCATGGTCAACAATTAATATTACAATTTATTTATGTTACATTAATCTAATAATGTTACATTAATGTTGATGGTTGTTACCATTGTATCTAGAGTAAATTCCACTTTCTTGCATTACCTTGTATAAGTAATATAGTAAATAGGATGATATTTAACTAAAAGTTGAGAGACATTTAATACATAGTTAAAGATCCCATGCCCAAAGTAAACTCCACCCTCGTCAAAAATCTCCATATGTTTATCATCTCCCAAAATATGGGTGGTCTATGACAAGTCTCCAGATAAGAAAAATAATGTGTTGAAGAAGCCATATGACATGTATGTCTTCAATCAAGCACCCAAGAACTTAAAGATGTAGTTTCTAGTAGTGCATGACCTTTACCAATGTCTTCTAGTGGTTGGCCAACCCTCTTCTTCTTGTCATTATCTAGTATGAAGTCATCCAAGTGATACTACTAGAGTAGCTATATGCTACTTGATCAATGTTTTTCTTCATGAAAAAGCTCTTAGGATGGGACTTCCTATTGTATTATCCACACTTTTTTTTCTTATTTCCTTTTCCTCATTTGGAATTCAAACCCCCCTCATTAGGCTTTTTCTTGGCTTCCTTCTTTTTCTTCGGTTCTTTCTTCATGCTCTTCCACTTTGTCTTCTTGCTTGTTTCATGTGCTGCAAGTGCATGGGGTTTGGAAAACTTAAAATTCCCCATGAGTATGAGTTTGTTTTGCTCTTATATTATAGATTCAATAATCTCATATAACGATGGATTATCCCAATTTTTACTTGTACATAATTTTGCAATATGGAAAGAAGAGAGAAAAACATAATACTTAGCTCCTAACTTACAAAGCACAAAAAGAATGAGTCGTTGTTCTTTTTTTATTTTTTCCACAAGCTTTTACCTAAGCTATCATCTTGAATCTAGAGAAGTAGACCTGTAGGGCCTCAAAGTTGATTGAATTCAATGTGATAAGCTCATTATCAAGCTTATTTATCCTCAAACCATGTTTCTTTCCAAATAGGTACTCCAATTTGGTCCACGCTTGAGTAGGAATCTTACAGTGAAGCAACAAATCAAACAATATTGACAAAAAAATAATCCCATAGGCTTCATCCATCCCGTTGAAATTAGAGTGGGAGACCCATGTTGGAAATATTGTCATTGATGGTAAAGGAGCACCAACAAAACTATCCTTAAGGAAAAGGAGCAGAGAAGTAACAACAATAAGGCAAAGAAGAAGAGGAGCAATAATGCAGTAAGAAATCATAAAAGAGAGGCAGAGGAGTAGTAGAGAGGCAAGGAGTAGCATTAGATCATCAAAAAAGGAAAAGGAGCAGAGAGGAGCAACTTTAGAATCAAAGGAGAAAAGGCAGTAAAGGTAGTTAAGGCAGAAAAGGAACAAAGGTAGTAGAGGCAACAAAGGCAATAGAAAGAAGCAGAGGCAACAAAGAAGTAGTTAAGGCAGCGAAACAAGCTCAGGAGATATCAGCGTGTTTAAGGAGTGCAACAGGTGTAATAATCTCAATTCGGAATGAATAACCAAAAGAACAAGCTCAAGAGAGATTCGTAGAAGCAGCAAAGAAGCAGAGGCAGCATAGGCCACAAAGAAGCAGAGGCAACAAAGTCAGTGAAGGCAACAGAGAAGCAGCAAAGGCATGCAACAAGCGAAAGAATCCCAAGTTTGTGTGAATAGCGAATAGAAGAACAAGCTCAGGAGAGATCATCACACTTAGAAACTGAATAAAGCTCAGAGAGGAGCAGCGTGGAGGAACCGGTGTTGCAGATTGCAACAATATAAAGCTCAGGAGAGAATCACATTGAAGAATATAGAACAAGCTCAAGAGGAGTAGCGTGGAGGAACCGATGTTGCAGAGCAGTGATAGGATAAACAAACAAAAATCGACTAAGGCAGATATCACTTAGAAAATTTCCAAAGGAGAGGAACGAATGGCCAAGATTAGATCAAAAAATTGAAGGCAAGAGATGGACAGCTGAGATCGAATCGCATCAGGAGCGATTTCACAAATCACAACATTTAAGAGTTTAGCATTAAGGCGTTGCACGGTAAGTTAAGGTATTTGCGATGCGAAATGCAGAAGACACGTGTTCGCACAACACAACATCAAAGATCGCAAGAAATAAATTATAACCACAAAGTAAATCTTATAAAGTGCGAAGTGTGATCAGATGAGGACTGTTAGATGTGGGAGAAGATCAACGACAGATGGCGAATTGCGAGCCCACACATCGCAAATGTTGGCAAATAGTGCTAAGAATTGTTCAATTTTTTGCGATGCCGTAAAGATTGGAATATGTGATGCGACGAGGGGAGACCATGTGGCGGCATTGCGCATGAGCGCACATTGCAGGTTTATGGTTTTGTGCTTAAGGTTCGCACGATAAGATAAGTTGGATGTGATGCGATCGCATATCGCACAAGACAAGAGATATGTTTTAGTTCTAAACATTAAAAGTTGCGAGAAAGTATTTGCGATGTGTTGTGATTGGTTCTAGGATTGTGGGACTCGAAAACTCCTCTTACACGTATATGTGTGTCCTGTTATATGTGCCATGTTATAAAGTATACTTTGTTGATTGCTAATCATATGTATGTTAATATGTGATGTTTGATTGCTGAAATGTATGTATGTTGATAAAACTCGAAAATTGTAATCCGTGCGTTAAAAGGGAGTTTATGTGGGCCATACCCCACAGGCCACAAAGGAAATACCTGAACGCATTAAAAAGGACCCGTAGCTCATGGAGAACAGTGTTATGCAGTTGTGGTTGTGACTTAAACAGAAAGGCTGAACGCAAGAGAAAAAACTCTGGGCAAGTGACCTGACACTCGTGTAGAGGTGTTATGCGGTTGCGGCAATTTGATAACAAATACTGAACGTGAGTAGGTGGAGACTCGGGTAAGTAACCCTACACAGAGAAAAAGAGCAGAGAAGAGCATAAAACACTACAAGTAAGATATGCAATAGGGAGAGGTGGTGTAAAATATAAAGGCATGGGTCAAGTCGAGCTAAGACAGTAATGTTGTAGCACATTTGGAAATATAATGGCAGGCAAAGAAGACAAAGGGACGTCAGGCAGAGAAGAGAAGATGAGCAGAAAACCAAGAAGCTGAAAGGGCTGAATTGAAATATTATTGTAACTGTAAATGTAAATTCATTGATTATTTTATATTGTTTCTGATGCAAAGGCAAGACTTCGCAGGTAAATCAAAACTCCAATTTGATACTGTAACGATTATATATATCGTTGTAACATTCATAATATACTGAGTGAAGAAATGAGTGGGAGAAATGCAAGAGTCGTGCATGTTCACTTCATATTCCTTGTAGAATGAAAATAGACATAAATTTATCTATATAAAATAGGTAATATCAGTATGCAAAAAGAAGAGGAGGATAGAGGAAGAAAGAGAAAGGGTGCAGCATATTTGAAGAATGAAGAAGAGGTTAGAAAGCTGCAGAATTGAAAAGAGCAAAAGAATGTAAGAGAGATGCAGAATGTTAGAGAGTGGAAGAATGAGAGAGAGCATATAGAGATGTTGTGAAGATCTAGAGCTAATATGAAACAAATTTGAAGGCTGCAAGGGTAGCAGTGAAGAAGGAGAAAAACAAAGCTAATATCCAGGTAAATCAGCATATGATTTTATTGTAGAGTTAGGAAATTGGTGCTTCCGTATCAAGTTGTAGCTTGATATATGTCCAGTTGTAGTTGTTTGAGGTAGGAGCCCCCTATGGGTTGTAGCCTACAGAAAATACATGGGAGTTGGTGCTTCCGTTTCAAGTTGTAGCTTGATAGATGTCCAGTTGTAGTTGGTTGAGGTAGGAGCCTCATGTGGGTTGTAGCCTGCAGAAAACAGATGGGAGTTGGAGCTTCCTTACAAGTTGTAGCTTGCAGAATTTGATGTAGTATCCTCCTGTAGGTTGGAGCCTATACAAAATCAGTGGTGAGAGGGAGTTGGAGCTTGCCTTTGCATCACAAAAATTAATAAGATGTGGTTTTCTCCCTTATAACACATATTTCATTAAATTTGGAATTAATTAGAGAATCTAGAATTTCAAAATAACCAAAAAACTCAATTCAAGTGATTTTCTTGTAATATTTTTTTTCCAATTTTAATGAAATATGTGTTTTATGGGTTTCCACTTATATCTATTGTCCATGTGCATGATGATTATGTGTTGATGTTCTGTATTTAATCTGCTGAATACTTGTTGCTCACATATTAATATTGTTGTTTCATTATATAATAAGTTAATCACGAAATGAAGGTGTAAATAAGTTTAGAGGAAAGTTTAAAAGTCCATGAATGTATTAAACTAATTCACCGTCCCTCTCAGTTTAACCAAAGTTTCAACAACCCAAAATGTTATGAAACCAGCTCCAAAAATAGAAGAAAAGAGAGATAAACGCGTTAGAAATAGCGACTTCAAGGGGGCAACCTCCAATACATTACATAAATGAACAATTCTTGGATGATACAAATTACCAAACCTCCTTCTATATATATGATTCCATGGGGTCACAATATAATCCTAGCCGACCTAACAATAAGAATATAAGGGTACAATAATAACAATATTGGAGTTACAGGGGTACAACAATAACAATAACGGGGTTACACAAAAAAATAAGGGACTATACTAGTAATCTAGGGACCTAACATGCCCCTGTCCTTCAAAAAAGTGTTATGCTCAATGCTTGAGTAGCTCTATATGCTTCTATATAAAATTCTCATCCTCCCATGTAGAATATTCAGTGGGTAAGTTCTTCCATTTGACGAGATACTCTGAAATTGATCAATTTTGTAGCTTTCGAGTTCTTGTTTCCGTGACTACTTCAGGTTCCAACATTATTTTTCCTTCCTCATCAAGTTCTGGCAATATTTTTTGAAGTAGAAGTTTGTCCCCTATAACCTTCTTTAAGGATGAAACATTGAAAACTGGATGCACTCGTGAAGAAGTAGGAAGCTCCAATTTGTATGTCGTAGTACCAATATTTTGCAACACCTTGTAAGGACCAAGTACTTTGGCGATAATTTATTATCCTTCTTAGCTTGCTTGAGGGACATTTTTTTGTATGGTTGTAGCCGTAAAAATACCTAGTCTCCTACATCAAAACTTCTCTCGCTGTGATGTTGATCTACCTATTGTTTCATTCGATTTTGTGCCAAATTTAGGTTATCCTTTAAGAGTTGGAGAACTTCTTGTTGATGCTTGATGTGATATTCCACTGCTTGAACCTTAGAATTTTCTCTTAAATAATATGTGATGGATGGTGGATGATATCTATAAATTTCCATAAATGGGATCCTTTTTGCTGTAGTATTGAAGGAAGTTTTATACCACCATTCAGCGAGAGGTAGCGACTTGACCCATTGTGTTTTCTTGTCAGATACAAAACAAAAAATATATCCTTCCAGAAATTTATTCACTATCTCAGTTTGACCATTAGATTGAGAATGATAAGATGAGCTATGAGCTAGTTGAGTACCCAAACAAGAAAATAATTCCGTCCAAAAATTTTCAGTAAAATGGGATCTCTGTCACTTACAATAATCTTTGGGTTTCCATGTAGCTTTTGAATTGTTTCCATAAATGCAGTAGGAACTGTACTTGCTTTAAATGGATGCGATAATGCACAGAAGTGTTCATACTTGGTAATTCTATCAACTACCACCATGATGACACTATTTCCTTCATACTTAGGTAAACCTATGATAAAATCCATTGAAATATCTTCCCAACATTGACTTGGAATGGATAAATGTTGTAGAAGACCCGGGGTCTTAATTTTCTCAACTTTATTTTGCTGGCAAACCAAACATTCCACCAAAAAATTTTGAATATCATATTTAAGGCCATCCCAAAAAAGTTCTTTCTTCACCCTATGGTAAGTTTTTAAAATTCCTGATTGTGCTCCTAAAGGATAAGTGTGCAATTCCAAAAGAATATTTTGTTTTAGTTGGGAATTCTTGCAAATATATAAGCGACATTTGTACCATAAGGATTCATTTTTCCAAATAAATGTATCATATGTACTAGGATCTTGCTACAACTTTTGAATGACTGTCCACACTTCTTCGTCCTTCTTCCATTCATCCCTTGCTTCAGTTATCCAATCTAGTTGGATAATATAATTGGCACAAAGCAAAGCTTCCACCTCTTCATCCTTTCTTAAGAGTGCATCTGCAACAACATTTAGCTTCCCTTTTTTGTACATGATTTCAAATTCATAACCCACAATATTTGTGACCCATTTTTCCTACTCTTCTGAAGATATTCTTTGTTCCAAAAAGTGTTTAAGACTATCATGATCAATTTTTACCTTGAAGTGTCTTCCCATTAGGTAAGGTTGCCATTTATTTAGTGCATGTAGTATTGCCAACGTTTCCTTCTCATAAATAGCTTTCTATAAATACTTTCCTTTGATTAGACAACTTTCAAAAGCAATGGGTCTTCCTTCTTGCATTAAAACAACACCAATTCCATTTTTTGAGGCATCACATTCCACAATAAAGGTTTTTGTGAAGTCTGGAATAGCTAAGACTAGTGTTAGGCACACTACCTCTTTAAGATGTTCAAATGCCTTAGTTTCTTCAGGAGTCCATGAAAATGCATCTTTCTTTAATAATTTTGTTAGAGGTGCTGCTATTCTCCAATAATTCTTAACAAACCTACTATTATACCCATTAAATCGAGAAATCATCGCAACTGCTTTATGGTTGTGGGGACATTCCATTCCTTAATGGCTTTATTTTTTTAGGGTCTACCTTAACACCCTCACGAGCTACAACATGACCCAGATATTCCACCTCTTGTACTACAAAGAAACATTTGGATGTTTTTGCATATAATTGTTTCTCCTCCAATAGTTTGAGCGCTGTGTCAACATGTTGAACATGATCCTTCCTACACATGCTATAGATTAGTATGCATCAAAAAATACTAGCAAAAATTTATACGGAAGGGTTTGAAAATGGAATTCGTCAACCCTTGAAATGTAGAAGGTGCAATTGTAAGGCCAAAAGGCATGACCAAAAATTCATAATGACCCTGATGAGTTCAAAAGGTTGTTTTTGGAATATCTTCAGTCTTCATTCTAATTTGATGATATCTTGAACAAAGATCCAACTTGGTAAAATAAATTTCTCCATGTAATTCTTCCAATAATTCATCAATCATGAGAATGGGAAATTTATCTTTAATAGTGAGCTTATTGAGCTCCCTATAATCCAAACACATGTGATACATCCTTCTTATGCACCAATACTACACGAGAAGAGAAACAACCTTTACTAGGTTGAATTATAGCAGCCTCTAACATTTATATAATCATATGTTCAATTTCACTCTTTTGGACATAAGGATATCTGTAAGCCCTAATGTTTGGAGGAACACTTCCTGGAATCAAATGAATAGCATGATCATGATCACGAATAGGTGGGAGTCCTTTGGGAGTTTCAAACACCGTGGAATGATTATCCAAGACTTTTTGGAGATATGGAGAAATAGATGATTTTGATGTTGGAAATTCTAGTGAGCATAATTGTGCAATTATGCCTCGTTGTTCTTTCGTCAGAAGCTTTGTCATGACGTTAGAGCTTATTATCTTTCCTGGATTACCTGTGATACCCCATAATTCAATTTCCTTTCCTTCCGAAACAAAATTCAATAACATTTCTTGAAAATTAAAAGTTAGCATCCCCAAAGATTGTAACCGTTGTACTCCTAGTACAACATCAACACCTCCCTTTGGAATGGAAAGCATTGGACTATTCAATACATATTCCCCCATGGTTAGCTTGATTTTATGGAATTTTCCAGAGAAATTTATAGTTCCTCCATTTGCAACCATCACTTGACATTATGGTGTTGGGTATACGAAACAATTCAATTCCTTCGCTACCTTACAATGAATAATATTATGGGTACTACCCAAATAAATCAACACTATTACCTTTTTCTTCTTTATATTTCCTTCAATTTGAGAGTTTGAGGCGTGGTAATTCCTGCCAATGCATTACACGATATGGTCAGACTCAGTTATTCTTCTTCTAGGGTTTTTTCCTGGTGTACATCCTCTTCTTTTGAAGTTTCTTGTTCATTTTCTTCCTCCTCTTCACAATTTATGTAAAATAATTTCTTCTTAGCACACTTATGACCTTTAGTGTATTTTCTATCACAACTGTAGCAAAGCCCTTTTGCTCTTTTATCTTCCAATTGTTGTGGTGTCAACCTTGTAGGTTGGGGAATTCTAGGAGTAGCAACACTTCCATATTTATAGATGTGAGTGCTAGGCTTCCTTGTCACCATAGTTTTACATTCAATTTTTCTTGCCAACCTGAATGCCTTCTCCAATGAATCTGGTTCCCAAATGCGAACTTCATGTTCAATGTTTTCCTTTAAAGAACCTATGAAAACATCAATCTTGTGTTCCTCTAGAATATAAGTTACCCTTATATTCAATTTTTGGAATTCCTCAATGTGCTCCACCACTGAACCCTTTTGTTTGAGATTTATCAATTGGCTAAAGAAGGTGGTCCTCTTTGTATCCTCATAATGTGCTATCATTTCCTCCGTAAAAATTGACCAAGAGACAATTTTTTTACGAGATAAAATCCATCGCTACCATACAAATGTATTATGTTCTAATTGTAAAGTTGTAATGCGTACCTTTTGTGTGTTTTTCACATTATTGAGATCAAAACATTGCTCCATCTGTAGCATCCATGTTATGGGATCCTTGCCATCAAACTTCCTCATATCCATCTTTGGAATATGGTGGTTCTTCAATCCAACATTAGAGTTTATGAAATCATGATTAACATTTATTTTGTTCTCATCATGAGTTTCCTCTACTATCTTTCCGCTATTAGGAATCATTTTTTGTACTAAACTTTTCATAAAACCTTCCATGTCTTCTTTTAGATCATTTTTCATGTCTTCCATGTTGTCTTTAATTTTTTCATCGATCTTAGCTTCCATGTAATCCATCTTAACTCCCATGTCATCCATATTATCTTCCATGTGAGCTTCCATGCCATCCATCTTAGCTTCCATGTCATTCTTCAAACCATCCATGCCTTTCTTCAAACCATCCATCTTAGCTTCCATGCCTTTCTTCAAAACTTCCATTTCATTTTTTGTTGCTCTTTGTGAAAGCGAAATTTGGTGCACTTGCTCTTGTAATTTTGATTTGTCATTTTGCACTTCTTCCTCTTCATGAGTCATAGTAGAGCCTTATGAAGGCTTAATGGGTGAGAATTCTTTTTAGGTGTAATTTTAGAACCCAATAGTGAGATATATGCTTCAACATTCCCTTGGAATCACTTAAAACTAATTTTTCACACAAGAATTATGCTATTTGAAAAAAAAAATACACACATTTTTCTTGCTTTTGAGGAGCTCGATATTGAAACTAAATTATCTCTGTGATTTTGGATCTTCAATATCTAAAATTAGGCCATATACTAGCCCTCTGAATCTTATTTTGAATGCCACAGGTCTGACTAGATTTGGATTCTTCAAGGAAAAGTTATGCCCAATCTCCCACAATGACCTAATTATGGATTGTTTTAGTAGAACAAAATTGTACGACGTGCCACGTGTCACTATTTCCTCCTTCGGCACTGAAATTGATACATCAGAAACTAAATTCCTTTTACTTGCATCCACTTTTTACATAATTCCAATCCGATGCTTAGAGAGAGAGTTATGGCGATTTTCCCATGCTCACTTCGTTGAGATGAAATTTGGGAGCCTAAAAAAAGCCTAACTTCCACAGATCATATCTCCGTAAATATTGCGAACCAAGAACTGAGCGTTTTACAGGAAGTTCCTCGGGATTTTTGCTTCACTTTGTAAAAATTTTAGCTTTTGAACCTTCGTAGAAAAAGGTTATAGCACAAATTCCACGATGACCCGTTTTACACAATGTTCCTTAGGATTTCATCTTCGCTCCAAAAATAGAATCCAAATCTCTGATACCAAATGTTATGAAACCAGCTCCAAAAATAGAAGAAAAGAGAGATAAATGCCTTATAAATAGCCACTTCGAGGGGACAACCTCCAATACATCACATAAATGAACAATTCTTGGATGATACAAATGACCAAACCTCCTTCTATATATAGGAGTACATGGGGTCACAATATAATCCTAGCCGACTTAACAATAATAATGTAAGGGCACAATAATAACAATATTGGGGTTACAGGGGTACAACAATAACAATAAGGGACTATACTAGTAATATAGGGACCTAACACAAAATTACAAAAAATTTCTAAAATGAAGTCAACTTGAAGTAAGTGGAGCTAAAAATTAGTTAGGACTCATTAATAACTCACTCATGCAAAAACAATAAGCAAATAGACTCAATTAAATATGAAATTAGGACTAAAGTCAACTAACAAGTGGAAGGGAGATAAAAATGGTGGCTAACTACTAAAAATTAGGGAGTAATTACACATTCAAAATAGGGAGGCTTATGCATGAGGAAATGCACATTATTGGAGGTACATATTTCATCCTCCAACTAGTGCCCTGTCTATGCAGACATCCTCGAGAAAAAAAGACTTGCTAAAAATAGAAAACATTAAAATATAAATTTTTTCAAATGATACAGAATTACTAGTGAATACAAATTGATTATGTGTCCCTAATAATGTACGAAATAGGGTCTAATGATAAATAGAGTGTAGGTCCTAGTGAACTACTTAGTGCAATGTGCCCCTACATCGTCAACCAAGTTCAACATAGTTGACTTCTAAATGTCCAAAAATTATAATAAACACTAGTTTTCTTCAGTGTGCTACTTTTCTAAAAATTCTTGTGGTGTAACTACATAGGGGCGCCATGGGATAGTGAATAAATTGAAAACAAACATGTCAACAAGTTATCCATAGTGTAAAAAAAAAGAGAAAAAAATTGTTTAAATTTTCAACAACACATTCCATTTCTTCCTAATTTCGATATTGCTATAAAGTTCCAAAACTTTCAACCCCTGTTACAGTTGCAAAATATTCATGCATAAGTTAATGACATCACAGAAAGTGTTGTTAAGGAATTTCATCCATTATTATCACTGTCATTGTAAGATATAAATAACTTCAATATCATTCTACAAAATTTGTTAGGGTCCTACCCTAACCCACCTACATTAGGCTACCTAGAAGTTAGTTAATTACTATATGTGGGAATGCTCTTTGAATAAGAACCATTGTCTATTAGTGAATATTTATTTAACACACTTATTGAAGAACTTCATTGATATGTCATCATCAAATAATACTTCATTAGATTATCATCAATTTTGGATCTTGGATACTGTCAACCAAACACTTTGTGGACTTCTATCTTATTGGGGCGGGAGGGTTCCCGCTAGGTTTTCCCTTACTCCATTTTAAGGGGAATTATTTGTACATGGAAGTTGAGACCTATTTATATTTCCACATAACCCACTACGTTACACTTATTGGGGGGTGGTTGGTGCATATTGTGCATCCATATAATGTAGTTTCTAGTTATGCTGCCATTATTGTTTGCTTTAGTTAACTATAGCATCTTTATGCACATGAAATAGTTAAACTTACTTAATTGATAGATTTTATTTACATTAATGAGAGATCTATAACATGTGATTATATAGATTTATTTCCTAAATATCCCCCTAGAGAGAATTGTATTTCTATTTCTTGACTAAGCATTGATCAATGAGAATATTGATACCATTATAGCAATCTAGTGCTTCATTTCTTCATATGTGTTTTCTCTTTCAAGCTCTTAATCTTGGGTGATTTCATAGTCATTGCATCACAATATATAACCTATGCTAATTTTAGCTCTGCATTTCAGTCTTAATCCATATATCACATTGAAGGATATCCACATCATTAACATGAGGATCGAGAAATAATTACGTGAGTTTGGAAAGGCAAAGATTTAATAAACTTGAAGGCCAAAAGTCACTATAAAATCTTACAAATAGAATTGGTGTAGTAATGTAAATGGTATTTTTCTAAGCATTATAATTCATCTTCATAAGTTATTAAATAGACCCTTGTTCATTGACCTTTTAGATTGTTGTACATTTGGCCTTAGTTTTGGACTATTATTTCTTTTGTGACTTTGTTGATGCTTGTCATTTGTAATATTATATTATGTAGAATCTCTAATTTCTTTATTTTCTACTCAAATATCTTCTTTCTACTAACAATAAATTTGAAATAGGGGTTGTTTTAGTATTTTTTAGACTATTCTTTGGTGCTTAAGGTCTATGGTCATTCACTTGCATTGAATAGTATACTATTCTCATTTATGTAATGTGACTAACTTGTTTCATTCCATTTTTTTGTTCTATTGTAGATAAGTATTCATGGCAATTGATATTTTATAACTTTGAAAGGAAGATGAGAGGGTTTCATTTAGCTTTATTTTTATGGAAATCGCAGATTTCCCCTCGCTCTCAACTATATTATTCGCCTTAGTCACTACTCCTAACTGATATTAGTCAGATATAATCTGTATCGCATTTTGCCTTTCATGGTAGCTACATTTCATAATTTCATACCCAAATTTTGGGCCATAGTGAGAGAGTTCACCATTTCAATGGTGGAAAGTCTAGTTGGGTCATAATGAGAGAGTTCATCATTTTATTGGAGAATGGTCTCATTAGGCTCTTTTGTTAAGTGAACTTCTGAGATTAATAGGAGATATTTGTATTTTTCAACACAATCATATATGAGACTTTTATTTATGAATTATCCCCTTATGAAAACACTTTTTGGACTTCTACATTATCAACACACATGACAACATTCATACATGAGAGCCTAGCTTATCGATGTACATCATAGGTAGAACTGTTGAGGAAAAAGCTTATCAAATTACATGGAGTGGTGGGGTCCTCCATAGAGATGTGATGAGGACTGAAGGGCCCAATAGAGTTAATATTAGTTAGATATCATGGTCATTTAATGTAATGTGTATTTTGTTCACTATGTTAATTACTATTAAATAAGGCTAACTAAATAGTTATCATGCCATAAATATAATATGGTGCATTTATTAAGGTAGAGGCCAATAATGGTTAATATTATGGTTTGTCAAAAACTATACATAAGGATGGATTTTTCCTTATGATATGTCAAGAATTGTTCTTGTATATAGCATTTCACATTAAGAACTTTTCCCTAATTGAGTCAAGTTAATAAGGGTTTATCATTTTATAAAACGTTTATGGCATTGCTTAACACTTCCCTTGATGTTATGGGATTGAAACGACCATAGTATAAATAGAACCATGCCAACCAAGATGCCTTGAGACAAATAAACAAATCTTAAAGGTCTGAGCCAAGGGTGAATGCAAAATGCATTATTAAAGTGAACGATGCATTATCCAAATAAATAGAAAGGAAGACAAATGAATCTACTCGAGTGAAAATCTCGTATTCTACACCTTGGTACTTCAATTATAAATTAAAGTTTGGAAACCTTCAAAAAGCTACCCATTATAGAGAAGTGCAAAAATGTATTCTCCATGACAGCACAAACAATTCAGATAATGATTGGAATATCATGCCTCACATCATATTATACAAAGTTTTTACATAATAAAATATTATGGTGATCATTGGATTATCTGGTCTCGACATTAAAACCAGTAATTTATTGGTTGAATGAGCATTCTCATATTGTTTTTCTTGTAAATCAATTTTTCAACATAGTGAGGTGCAGAAAGCTTCTAATGACCATCTTCCAACACGAAAATAGAAATTATGTTTTGAAATTTTCAATCTCTTATTACACAATTAACTTAGAATCGATTTTGACATATCCAATCTCTTATTATACAAATTATCTTATTCAGTTTTGACATTTTAAAATTTCTTATAAAACAAATTAATTATTATATTTGTATGCACATATATTTTTCTTGGCGTTCTTGGTTGGATACAGCAGGTATGTCCCCACAATGACTGCATGCTTTCACTATTTTTTAACACAACTTAAATGAATTGATGAGTCAACTACAGATGAAAAAATCACCAACATCCAAAATAATTTTAAACAGACTATCATGCCACCTTGTAGTTCACATAAAAAAAATAATGGCATATCAAACGGAAATGAGACTTATGTCACAGTTACATAATTGCAGGACACTACACAACAAGAAATTAGAAATGTTAAGATTAGGCATTGCGACACTGCGCCATGGAAGAAGACATGCTTTTTTAATCACCATTTGACATTAATGTATATCATGATTGGGTACTAACCGTGATCAAGAGGTGGAAACTTGTCGGCAACTAGTTTGACAATGGTTCCCCTGTTACAAATAATCACAACATTGTTCATAGCAATTTATGATGATGATTATTTTTTAGTCAATTGTCAACCAGAGTAATTTGTAATCGATGGATTCAGTATTGAATCTGCGACTCAACCAGTGCATAAATTACGTCTGATAATGAAATAAACAATATATTTGTGTGAGCCCTCATTTCTGATATGGTATCTAAACCTATGATATGAGATTGAAAGTGGTGGTGTCTGATTTGAGCGGTGAATCTGACCGTTGTGAGTGCACCGGTTTTTTATCACAAACCCTGAGGAGGAAAGGGCATTATTTTGTATATTATATTGTATGCTCTGTATGAAGTAAAGATTCAGTGTGAGAGTGTGTTGATTGTATGAAATCCAAATTCATGGATTTCAAATTAGTTTGTCTCCAATTCTAGTTCGAGTTGTGTGTTAGTGGCGTGATATGTTCACAAGAGATCCCGATTCTCTGAGAAAAAGGGAGTGTTGTTCAAAGCCCATTGTCGAACATTATTGGCGTTGTGATCATGCGGACTGATGTAGATTTGAGCTCAGGTATCCACAGTAGTGTGAAGTCATCGTTCATACTAAGATCACCAAGTAAACGAGCCAAAAGGGATTATAAATCCAAAACTAGTGACCCAGGTGCACTGTTAAAAAAGGCTGCATATTCGGAGCTGTGAATTTTGCTCCATTGAGCACATGTGCATTGAATTTGTGTTTTTGTTTTTGGATTCAAGCCCAACTCCTTGTGCACCTCCACAACTTTTCCTAAATTTATCAGAGCATCAGTGGTGTCAACAACAGGGAAAGAGGCATTAAGGATCGATACTTGCATAATTGAAAAAAGAATCATTAAGGATCGTTGTAAGTTGGAAATCGATCGCTAGCAGGAAGCGTTGATTGAGAGAGGCATGTGTTTCCATATCATTGTTGTTTCAACTGGTTTCAAGTTGAAAAATGAGGTTTCGAGTTAGTTTTGTGAGTTTGTCTACTTGGATAATCAATGCAAAAGCAGGAGCTACCTCATATGTGCAATCTAAAGTGCGAGTTGTTAACTAACTTACTAGAATGGATTCCCCGAGTCAAAGAACTACACAGTGGAAGTGTGGATCAAACACGCGATGAATTTTTTTGTAGGTGTCGTTGTTGTTGTTGATATTTTTTGCAGATTTTTCCCTTTTGTGCATCTTTCGTTGTTCAAAGAATTCATCGAGTCATTTTGGTGACTATGGTAGCGAAGCCATTGAAGACTATTGTTGCATATGATATAGAGATTTCCTAGTGGAAGTGGGACATTTGTGTGGCCTACTGTTGAGCGTGGACCTACAGCCTGTGGAGAGTGAATGTGATAGAGACGTGTTGTAGTTCAAACATGGTGTTTTTTTGCAGTGAATTTTGCGGAAGGGTATGAAGTAATGGCTATGACCTGAATCTTGAAGCCACCTCTTATTGTGTGATCTTCTTATTTTTTGTCACGGTTGTTTGAAGGTATGATAGTATGGGAGATTCTATCCTACTATTCAAAGTCATGGGGAGAATGCAAGAGCAGTGATGGGTAAACAAAGGAGACTCAAACAGGTCTGGAGAGAACTGAAACAGAAGAGGACGAAGAGTCAAAGGGAAGAACTGAAACAGAAGAGGACGAAGAGTCAAAGGGAAGAACCAGTATTTTTTTTAGTTGAATATTAAGTGTTTCCAATTGAAGTTGAAGGATATAATGCTAATTAGATTGTAGATCTAGATCAACGGAGTGAATAATTTGATCGCATAGATGAAATTGTGAAAATGTTAATGTTGAATCTGCACACTTTCTCAAGTATAAATTATGAAAAGTGGGCAAATGAAAGGTAGATTTATTGAATTATATTGAAGATGATTTTGTTAATTCAAATCATGATATGAGTAAAGATGCATCAACATTACATATTATAACATTTAGATTAGATGAAAACATCTTATTCAATATACCACATGAATATGGAAAGATTCGAAATGAAAACGTATTGTGGGATATTTTAGAAATTAAGTACAGTTTGAAGATGATGAAATTATTGTTCTTGAAACTGATGATTGTTCTTTCAGTCTCATAATTGATTATGAAATTGAATATGTCAACATTGAGGCTGCAATGATGGATGATGAATGTGTGCCTATAATTGACATTGAAACATGTGATGATGAAGAAACAACCATTGATGTAGAATCTCAATATTTTTATGAATAAATTCGCTTTTTATGCAAAGATGTATGAAGTCAAATTTGATGAGAATTATATATCTCATGAAGACTGATTCAATTTGGTGCATGAAAAGCATCTTATTGATGAGTTGTTGTTTGGTGAGAAGAGATTTCAACTTCCATATAGAAATCAAATGTAGGACAACATGTTTGCAACAACAACGTTGATTAAAGAGGTTGAAGACATGAAACAACCAAATATGACAACATACAAATATGAAGAAAGGAAAATTCTCTTAAAATAATAGGATGTCAATAATAATTATGGTTCTTTTTATTATCTTTTATATAAATCTAACATTTATTTTAAGTGTGCAGATATTGAAAGTGGGGAAAAAGAAATAAAACTTGAATAAATTGGATACATTGAGGACAAGTATATGTCCCAAGAACTTATAGCAATATTGAATACAAAGAATGTTATCCCACAATCAAGATCAAAAAAGAGGAGATTAAGAGTTCAAGTGTTCCATCTTTGGCATAGAAAACATAAAAAAGAAGAAGAGAAGCTCCACCACTATCTTATGGCAAGAAATGTGAAGATGAAACTGCACAAACAAATGAACAAGCATGCACCCTTTAGAAAGAAATAAAAAATGAAAGCTTTTTTATCAAGTTTTTTCATGTATCGTTGTAAGCCTAGATGAGACTAAGACTAGCATACGAGTTAAAATTTATGTCATGATTAAGAGGAGGTGTAGGAAATAATCACGACCCTGCTCATATTTCAGCGAAGTACAAGTGATTCATGATGATGATTGTTCCCTAGTTGGCGGTTGGAACGAGTAGTTGCTAGTTGATGGATTCACTAGAGAATCTGCGGCTCAATCAATGTATAAATTATGTCTGATAATGAAATAAACAAGCTCTATGTGTGATTATTCATTCTCATATCCCCTCTATCATCCCCTTATTCTTCACAACCCACTAAGCATCGTGAAACAATCTAAACCACTTTTATCGTCACTTAAACAAGTGAATTGATATATTAATAACAGATTGTTGGAAAGACTTGAAATACACAATAACTCAATTGAACATTATATAGATAAATTGTTCTAGTTGCTACAATGTTAAGATGTATATTTGTTCAGTGTTAGTCATATGAGAAGATGATCTAGAATCAATAAGTTAATTATTAGAAGAAGATATTGCATCAAAACAAAAAACAAAGTAAAAGGTGCATGTCCATGAGAAGAAGAGTTAGAAAGAGATGTAACAATATTAATGATGTTGTTCTTTCTTATTACTACTTTGATTTTTTTCATGTTCTTGAAACATTTAGATTCCAAATGACCATCTCACCTTAAAATATTACAATGTCTTTTGTTATTTTTTTCTTTTCAATTCTACTCCTTTATCACCACTAGGAGTAAGAGTTTCCTGAGAGGATTTGGAATCTTTATCTTATTTTTTGTTGTGAGGATGTTGCTTCTTCAAATGCTTGGGGATTTGATTCTATTTTATTACAAATTATTTTTTAGATGCGCTTGTAACATTGATCACTCTAAGATGCAAAACTTATCTTACTCAGCTCTAATGAATAATCACACAAGGTTCAAAAGAGAAAATTTTATAAGTATCCCCTTGACTAATAAGTGTTCATCTAGCAAAGTGAAAAGTATATACAAAACCAAATAAAAATTTCCAAGCTTGGAAAGTATAGCATATATAAGTTGTTAATCCCTCTTTGTGATTTTCTTTCTTCAAGAAAATGTCTAATTATTTTAAACTTAGATAGAAAATCTTCATTATAAGAGAAATAATCCGGATTTGAAATTATCAATTGTTTCTTAACTTGTTGGTCTAAAAACTGATTGTGATTACCAAACATGATTTCTAGAGTTTTTCCAAATTATATTGAAAAATAGAGTTTAAACAGTAAACAATACAATTTTTTTTATTTAAGGTGCAACTTAACTTGTCATTTTTATAATATATAAATAATAAGATTCCAAATTCAAATCTCCATAAATATTTACCCAAAAACATAACAAAATAAAACATTATATACTAATTTATCTATACCAAATTCATGTAACCGAATTCCCACATAAAAAGGAACAAACATTTCCCATGGTTATTGATACTTTAATTAGATTTTCAACCTTTTTACACCTTTCCCAAATTCATTTTTAGAAGAGGACCTGGTTAGCCATTTTATGACCCCAAATTCCTACCAAAAAAACAAAAAAAAGGAGGTTTTTTAATAAACAGGTAATCAATTAAATTAAATAAACCTGGGATTTGACATTATAGAATGATATCTTCGTTGAAATTGGAAGTGGATGAGTGAAAATAAATATTTCTCAAATCGTTTTTAATTGGGATGTGATTATTGATGGTAGGGTTCATGAAATTATCTTTGTTGGAAGAATGAAGATTAATGCTAAAAAAAACTCAATTCATATTTAAAAATGTAGTTTAACTAACAAAAAAAATTACAATTTTATCCATTTTAATGTCACCATATTCCCACATTAAAAGCAAAATAAAAATTGAGTAGGTTTGCTTCATACTTTTCTCACAACCTTCTTCCATTTCCTGAATTCATTTTGTAGTAGGCCTTGCTTGCCAAAGCGATTCCAAATTTTCCCAGGGTTGCTTGAAAAACAAGTAATCAAATAAATTAATTAAACTTGGGATTTGACATTATAGAATGATATATTTGTTGAAATTTTGTTGCTTGATAAACTGGTAATTAATTAAATATGGGATTTCACATTATAGAATGATATCTGGGTTGAAATTTGGGAATCGTTGAGGGAAAATATTTCACTTGGGATGTGATCATTGATTGGGATGGTTCATGAAATTAAATTTATTTCTAGAATAGAGATTAAGACTAAGTTGGGTAACGATTGACATATTTTTCCTACCAGCATGACGGATGTACCTCTCGTCATGTACCTCATTGTTGGAACGGGGTTCCCTACACTGCGTTTTTTATATAATTTTGTATTAATTGGTCTTGCGTAGGGGCTTTGGGATGGGTCAAAGCCCCCAATGTTTTGTAATGAGTCAAAGGGTAGACCTAGAGTCCGCAAACCACGGTTTGCAGACAATAGGATAGCAAAGGCTACAATGATATAAATAGATAGATAGTTGGGTCTAGAAAGAAGATGTAAGATTGATGCTACGTACGAAGTCTTGAGATCTATTTTGAGTCGTTTTGGGTAAGGACTCCTATTAGTTGTGTGTGCGGAGATCCTCAGTCTTGCTGTGTGTGGATCCCGCTGGCTATGTGCGCGAGCGATAACTTGGGTTTGTAATTGGGTTTTTGGATATTAATGAATGCAGAATCTACTGAAGTATCTTTTTGTTATCTGAACTGATTGTGTCATCTTTTTTTTAATATTATATATGTTACATTTTAAAAAAAATATATACATATATAATTTAAATAAAACAATTTATTAAATAAGAAAATTAAAAATAAAAACTAAAAGCAAGAATACCATTCTCCTATTGTATACAAGCGAACTCCAATAATTTTAGTTGCTGCAAATCAAGATCCAAAGAAGTTGGGAGCTGATGCATATGACTTGGCTGTAATGAAGAATGCTACTGCATTTGTTGTTGTTGTTACAAATGTTTCAATCTTTGTGCATCATTTATCAGCAATTTATGTTCAACATTTTTTATTAAATTTTCTTGAATAAGACCAGTGATACGCTTCTTGAGAGCTTGATTTTCTAAAGTCAGAAGTGTCAGCCATTCAGACAATGCAAGGAAGAAGAATTAATGAAATCCAACATTCAGAAAGTAAACGAAGTCAATTTGAATTCAAAAATGAGTGGAATGTGGATTAAATGCCATGTTAAGAATTTGATTTCAACTTGGATTCTTCTTCCTAGAAATTAGGAAACCGAATTATCAATGCAGAGTGCCGTTTTCAAATTCTTCACTCAGAAAAAACCGTTTTTCCTCACGCGGCAAGCAAAAATGGCCTTCAAAGAACCGAGAAATTCTCCCAGACCGCCACGAAGTTTGTAAAACGATTTTTCAGTTATCTTATTGACCACGTTAGCGAAAAAACCCATGTCGTGGATTTTCAAAATTCATCCTCAATCGATCAGAAAACGTGTTTGAAAATGACGTGTCAATAACAATTGCGTTTTCTGAATGCGCTGGCAAAAATAGTTTTTTTGGTTAGTTCCGTGAGATTTCTGAGAATTAATCTGTTCAATTGTTCCATATCATGCTTATTCCAACAGATTTCGGCTTGCATCTATACAAATACATTTGAAATTTCATGTTTTTGTTTTAAACTCCCCGGCGCTACCCTGTGTTTTGTAGTAATCGCCTATCCCACCATTGAGCGCAATAGGGGTATCCACAGGTCTGGGCTTAACAACGTCATCGACCTGCGGCTTAATGTCCACAAAGACAGACTTATTTGCGTCATCTCATACAGAAGAAACTTCTGGGGTCCTTGTTTCTTGAGCCCATGGGAAATGGGCCCCTTCAAATGACATGCTGCTATGATCAGAATCAAAATATTCACCTGGATTACAAGTTTTCGCTGGTTCAAAATTTACAGCAGTGCCATAAGCAGTAGGCATCAAATTTCTCATCTCTGAATGATTGTGACTACAGAACTCACAAGAGCACGATTTCTGCAAAGTTTGGTTTAAATTGTTATTCTCAGAAAACTGGATTGTGCATGCATTTGAATTGTTTTGAAATGGGGCACTAGGTTTTGAGAACTTAGAGTCACTCATCGTATTCACATATTGTCATATCTGATTTGCCTCTTTGAATAGGTGGAGTTACGAGCCTGTGCAAAGGTTCTCGACGTGGAGAAACTTTGGTGTTTTGTTTTATTGAAAAAAAATGCCATGGCTATTTCATTGATTTTTGTTTATTGATTTGATTTGTTATTGTTTTATTTTTGTTGTTGTTTTTTTTTTTTTTTCAGAGTTTTTTAAAAGGCCATGGTTTTTGTTTATTGATTTGTTTGTTTGTTTTTCAATTTATTTATTTATTTTTCTATTTTGTTTTTGTTAATAAAACTATATGTTATATTTTTAAAAATTAAAAATACACATATATATTTTACTAAGCAAAATGATTTTTTTAATTTATTTATTTGTTTTGTTAATAAAATTACACATGTTACATTTTGAAAAATTAAAAATATACATATGTAATTTACTAAACAAAACAATTTATTGAATTTTTTTTTTTTTTTAAATGATTTGTTATTAAAATCATATATATATTTTCAAAAATAAAAATATACATATATATCTTAGTAACAAAACAATTTAATTTTTTTTTTATTGATTTGTTTAATAAAACTATATATGTTATATTTTCAAAAATTTAAAAATACACATATATATTCATTAAACAAAACAATTTATTGAAATCAAAGTTTTTCATGAAAACAATTTTTTTTTTAAATTGTTGAATCAATTGAAATGATGAAGTTTTATTTTGTCTCCTTTTTTTTTTTTTTTCACATAACAATTCTTTTTCTGATCCTCCAGATCACACAAAGTGCAAGAGGAGAGCATACTCAAGAATTTTTTTTTTTTTTTTTACATAACAATCCTTTTTCTGATCCTCCAGATCACACAAAGTGCAAGAGGAGAGCATACTCAAGAATTATTAATTTTTTTTAAATGTAAGAAATAAGGCTACCTAGTTACACTTCCCCGGCAACGGCGCCAAAATGCTTGGTCAATTTAGTGTGTCCTAAATTGCTAACATAAATTATCAACCAGGGATTCGTAAGCTGACGAAGTGTGGCGCACTATATGTGCAAGATAACCTATCTCTTACTTTTTGTCGTTTTTGGATTTTTATTGATCTTGGTTGGTTTCCTAATGTGAGATGGAAATTCTAAAATAGAAGTATGGTTATGAATATTCAAGGCAATGATGTCCTTTATAATGATTTACCAAACTTCAAACTTAAAAAGGAATTTGAAACATACAATGACAAAACTTGAAAGGAAATGAAAATGTGCTGCTAGCCTAATAAATCAAACAGTGAACTATTGAGCATGAAAACCAAATTATCCTTGCTGCTGTCTAAACACAAAAGAAACTATGCTTAAAAAATCCAAGAATTGCAACAAAGTAAATCTAAATCAAATTACATCAACTTATATTCTGATCCCTCACCATTAGTCCAGCTATGGCTTTCGGAGGTAACCATAAACAACTTGAGCAATCTGATATCTAATTTGCAGAAAAAGAAACTAATATCAAACTACACACTCATACTTCAATCCCTCACCATCAATCCAGCTGTGGCTTTCGGAGGTAACTGAAAATGACATGAGAAATTTAATATATCTAACTTGCAGAAAGTAAACTAATATCAAACTACACATTCATACTTCAATCCCTCACCATCAGTCCAGCTGTGGCTTTCGGAGGTAACTGAAAATGTCATGAGCAATTTGATATATCTAACTTGCAGAAAGTAAACTAATATCAAACTACACATTCATACTTCAATCCCTCACCATCAGTCCAGCTGTGGCTTTCGGAGGTAACTGAAAATGACATGAGCAATTTAATATATCTAACTTGCAGAAAGTAAACTAATATCAAAATACACACTCATACTTCAATTCCTCACCATCAGTCCAGCTGTGGCTTTCGGAGGTAACTGAAAATGACATGAGCAATTTAATATATCTAAATCTTACTACTGAAACAAATGTGCAAGACTGAAATAAACAAAGCAATGATGGAATTAAACAAAAAGTAAATTAGCAGCAGAACAATATTGATTCCATGTCATTAGTCAAAAGATATGCAAATGCCCTATTGCCATGAAAATTATGCTAAAAGCTATGATTCTCCAAAAGCAACTAAGTAAGGAAAGCAGACAAAACAGATTGGAAAGAACTATCTAGAAAACATAAAAGCCTCCTCGGATATGGGGCCCCTCCGTTACCAATTTGGTGAAGTCCTTCAGCTCCTTAAAGATAAGATCACAATAGCATCAAAGAACTAAGCTTCTTTATTCAAAAACTCATAAATCTACATCCCATTCCATCTGGAACTTTGTTACAAATCTACTTCCTCATTACTTTCTCATTACTTCTTCATTACCTATGATAGGAGAAAGCTTCTCCTATTTATACAAAATATGAGGAGTCATCTCATTAATGAGAGTCCATGAATCTCTCTCTCCATCTCTAGAGTTACAATCAAAATAGGAAATGATAAGACACATGTCTTTCTAGAGTTTCAACACAACTTGAGGAATGAGACACATATCCTCTTAGAGTTTCAATACAACAAGGAAGTGAGACACATATCCTCTCGATCCCATAATCTTCTCCAACCAAATTCGAATTTGGCCTTAGAGTGCCACATAAGGGTCTTCTAGAAGTCTCCTTTTGACCTACACATGTCACAAAACTCATAATACATATATAGATATATGAAACTATGTTAATTTTCTAGTTTCTAATCATAAATTCACTTAAAATACATAAAATAAATAACTTTGGAAAACAAGGATCCTAACCCATATATTTATGAAAATGGTTACTTGATGTAGGGTTTTAGGTCAAATGGTTATGAAATAAGAGCTAAATGGTTATGGCATAATGGAAATATGTATGAATATGGAGAACACTTTCGAGACTCAACAATGGTCCTATTCTTTCATTCTGCAACACAGTTTTGCTGAGGTGTATAGCTTTTAGTAAACTTCTTGTGAATTCCATGCTGCCTGCAGAACGTAGGAAGTCTTTGGAAATATATTCTCCAACTCTATCAGTTCTCAACACTTTTATGTAGTGTCCACTTTTCTTCTTAACAAGAGCTTTGTAGTGGTAGAACTGTTCAAACACTTCACTTTTATGTTTTAGAAAATAGACACATGTATTCCTTGTGTAACCATCTATAAATGTCAAAATATAATGACTACCACCTAATGATGGTGTTTGCATTGGTCCACATAAATCTGAGTAGACAATCTCCAAAGGTGCCTTTTCCCTTATACTCTTTCCTGTTGAAAATGATTCTCTGTGTTGTTTTCCCAAGATGCATCATTCACATAGGTTGTATGGTTTCTCTATGATTGGAAATCCCTTTACCATGTCTTTTCTATGCAACAAGTTCAAACCTCCGAAATTGAGATGACCAAATCTCAAATGCCATAACCAGTTCTCATATTTCACTTCTTCTTGAAAGATTTCTTGTGTGACAGTTACTACAACACCTCCTTCCTTCAAGTTTGATCTCATCTTGAGAGGAAAGATTATATTGATTTTCATATGCACTTTTGCAATGAGTTGTCTACTTGCAGGTTTATTCATGATTGTGCACACATCATATTTAAAAAACACATTGTAGCCCTTTTGCATGAGCTGTCAAATGCTTAGAAGGTTACATTTCAAACCAGGGATGTAATAGACATCTTGCATGAACTTCTTCTCTCCCTTCTTTGTCAGAACATTTACTCTCCCTTTTCCCATGACAGAGACTTTGCTATCAGTCCCCAATGTCACTTCAGATTTTACACTTTCATCTAGATTGGAAAACATTGATATGTTTCCAGTCATATGGTTACGACACCTTGAATCTAAAAACCATATATCTTCTTGTTTTTCTTGTGCTACATTACAAGCTAAAAACAAATCTTCATGGTTCTGATTTTCTTTTGTAAAATTTACACTTGGTTTACTACCCATGTCATTTTGCTTATTTCTACATTCATTTACATAATTACCATAATTTTTGCAACAATGACATTGGATTTGAGATTTATCATGCCTTTGTCCTTGTGCTTTATTCTGGCTTGAGCCTTGGCTTGGATTCTGATTGCTGCACCTTCCACTTGTACGTGTAGGGCTTCTTCTTCCACCTTTGTGTGGGCTTCTTCCTCTTCCTTGGTAGTTTGATCTTCCTTGACCTCTACCTTGACCAAAAGACATTTGTGTCTTAAATGCATGCTCCAATGAGGATTTTGTTGCTCTTCTCATTCTGTGCTCGTGAAACATCAGTGATGCATGAAGCTCATCCACTGAAACCTGTGACAGATCCTTTGTCTCTTCTATGGCCACAACTATGGCATCAAACCTTGATGGTATACTTCTTAATAATTTCTCAACTATTCTCCTTTCTTCAAGTGTCTCACCACGAGACCTGATTTGGGTAACCAACCCAATCACATGTGTAAAGAATGAGTCTATATTATCAGACTCTTTCATACAAAGAGTTTCAAAATCTTTTCTCAACATTTGAAGTTTTGATGTATTCACCTTTTCCATGCCTTGGTAGGCTGTTTGGGGGGTATCCCATGCTTTCCTGGACTTCGTTGTTTCTGCAACCCTTTGGAAAATACTTTCATGCACTTCTTGGAAAATATAGAAGAGGGTTTTTGGTTCCTTCTTCTTATTGTCTCTCAACAAATCTATTTCTTCTTGTGTCAAAGCATTATATGCTACTGCATCTGTTGGTTCTTGGAAATAATTTTCCATCAGCTCCCAAATATCTTGTGAGGAGAACAGGGCCTTCATTGTAATAGCCCAATAAACATGATGTAGAAATTTGAATAACTGAGATATTATTCACCGATATTCTCCTGATCACACACTATTTTAGCTTCATGCATAATACAGAATCTCTTCTACCATTGATCATCACATGCGGAAATAAAATCAATTGCATGCATACATTGAAACCACAAACAATCACACATATGAACAC
Organism: Pinus albicaulis; assembly: GCA_034641835.2. Lineage (NCBI taxonomy): Eukaryota > Viridiplantae > Streptophyta > Pinopsida > Pinales > Pinaceae > Pinus > Pinus albicaulis. The sequence continues at coordinate 303,021,025 of CM076573.1, read as the reverse complement.
AATATTTAATGGGAAAGCTTAAAGCTGAAAACCTCAACTATCTGTATATTATATGTCATGGAGATCATGTAACAATCATAGTACAAAAGCTCCTCACAAGCTCTCATGCACACCCTCAATTGCTACACACTATCAAGCTAGATCTAGCAAAACACATGCTACAATATTTTGCCACTTGATAGCCAACCTCTATTGCGTAATTAATGCTATGGGATGGCTTCATTAAATAGATAAACCACCTGGCTTGAACTGCGCAATCCTCATGGGCTTACTCCACCTATCTGTGTGTTGCAAATAGCAACTGTATAGTCACAACTGATAGTTAACCTGCTCTTTCACCTATTCCCCGCACCGGTCTCCACCGAAACTGCCTATGACCGGTTAAATCGATGTATTCTTTAGTTGATTAATGAGTATATAATTAGTGAATTAATTAATAATTAATTCACACCACTCTCACTAATTGTATCAATTAGTTAAACTAAATACAAATAGCTCAACTATGTTTAGATTAGTTAAACTTAATACAACTCCACTAACTTCAATCAACTCCACCAAAGTCTGTCACATGAGTTCTAACTGAAGTCTTCATGCAATAGCTCCAATAAACCCTAGGAATTGCGTAATTCCTTCTGTCAGCTGCATGTGCCACTTCTTGTGTGCAATTTTCTAACCATGTTCTAGTGAGACAGCATTGTTTGAGTCTAAACATTATTAAGAGCACAATAATACTTGATACATCTATTTTTAGACTCACAATTCAAAAATAGACTCCAGAAGATGTCTAAAAATTTAAGTCCATCTATTTTTCCAACTTGACCAACCCTTCACAAATAGCATCTTGCAACTCATAGAACATGATCCATATGTCTAAAAATAGACTTTGCGCCAAAAATAGCCTGCGGGCACACTTAGTGAAGGCGACTTCTTTCCACTAAGCTCATCATCTTGTTGTAATCTCAACACTCCCTATCAACAATATATGGATTATCTACAACCCCTATCCTGCCTCTGTGGTATTCGAATTTGCTCCTGGTGAGCGCCTTTGTCAAGATATCAGCATCCTGATCCTCCGTAGGAATGTATGAAAGTAACATGATCTTCCGCTGCACACAATCTCTGATATGATGATACCAGATGTCAATGTGTTTAGATCTATCATGAAATACTGGATTAACTAAGAGTTTGATGCAACTTTGATTATCACAATAAATCACAGTAGGATCTAACTATGAACCGAACAACCCAACCAGGATCTTCCTCATCCATATAGCCTCACATGCAGCCAAACTCGCTACCATACCTTTATCGCTGAATCGAAAAGCACGGACCGTCGCCGTACCAAGAAACTGCTTTTCGACCCGACATCGAAAATCCCCTCTCCATAAGTGCTCTTCTCTCCATTGGGCTTGTCGCCCAATCGCATCTCTGTGAAGCCACACAAATACCTCATCTCATCCGATCGTTCCTGTACCACAACCATATCCCGATGTGCCTCGAGATCTCGCAATACATGCTTGCCTGCCTTCCAAAAGAGCTTGGTAGGCTTAACCATAGCTTGTGAAAGCTGGTTAACAACATAGCATATATCGGGTCATGTATTGACCAGATACATAAGCGACCCCACCAACTGTCGATAAATAGTGGCATCCACTACCTCCGCTGAAGTAGCATCCTCCTTCCTCCATCCTCCAAGAAGAGGAGTATCAACAGGCTTGCAGACATGCATGTTGAACTTCTCTAGTATCTCCTGGGCATACTTACCCTGAGAAACAAACAGTCCATCACTGCGCTGCCAAATTTCCAATCCCAAGAAATAATGAAGGAGGCCCAAGTCCTTCATCTCAAACTCTCTTGCAAGATCCTCCTTGCATGAAAGTATCAACACTCATCACCTCGTCGTAATCAAATCATTCACATAAAGTACAATGATCAAGCAACTTACCCTCCACCACACTCTGGTATAGGTTAGGATCCACCTCACTCTTGGAGAATCCAAGTCCGGTGAAATAACTGTCTATCTGTGTCTCCCAAGCACGAGGTGCTTGTTTCAACCCATACAACGCTCTCTTGAGCTTGCACACATGCGACTCGCTGCTGAAGATCTCAAAACCTTCAGGCTGCTCTATGTAAACCTCCTCCTCAATGACTCCGTTGAGGAATGCAGTCTTCACATCCATCTGATGAATGTGCCACCCCATCTGCACTAAGAGAGCAAGAATCGTCCGTATGGAAGAATACCTTGCGACAGGTGCAAAGGTCTTCTCATAATTGATCCCCTCTATCTGTGAAAAGCCTCGGGCAACAAATCTTGCCTTGTACTTCTCCACACTCCCGTCAGCTGCCTGCTTCACTTTGTAGATCCATCTCGAACCCACCACTGATTTCCCTTCTAGCCTCAGGAAAATCTCCCATGCACTGTTTCTGACAATCGAATCATACTCTTCCACCATGGCATCTACCCATGCAGGGTCCTCCACAGCTTCCTCGAAAGAGGATGGCTCTGTCACGATACACTTGCTCATAAGAGCCATGTATCCAGTATAATCGTCGTGGACCGTCTCCCTGCCCGCGCCTCGTGATGTAGGTGCTCCTACAACCTTCTCTGCATCTTGAGCCAGTCGCTCAGCTTCTGTAGTGCGCTTCCGCCCTCTGATGGTTGGCACTGCCTGAGTGGTCTCTTCTACTCCATGAACCTCATCTTGTGGCCGATCCACATCTTGAGACTCATCCTTAGGAACTAATACCTCCTCATCTGCATGCAAGTGTGGCTCCCTCTCAAGTGAACACTTCATGGCCTTCTTCTCATGAAATTTGATATCTCGTCGCACAACAGTATTGCGACTGTCTGGAAAATACACACGATAGTTGTGAGGTGTATCAGTGTACCCCAAAAATATCCCAACCTCCGCAGTTGGCTCCATCTTCTTCCTGGCATCCGTTGTCACATGAATGTAAACAGGTGAACCAAAAATCCTCAAATGGGAAATATCAGGCTTCTTACCAGAAAATGCCTCCTCGGGTGTACTCATGCCAAGTATCCTGTGAGGACAACGGTTCTGCACATATACTGTAGTATTGCATGCCTCCGCCCATAAGTGAATGGGTAGGCCCTGATCATGCAACATCGCTCGTGTAGCACCCACGATCGTTCTGTTCTTTTGCTCAGCAACCCCGTTCTACTGTGGGTTATGAGGTGCTATGAGCTCTCTTCGAATTCCTTCTGCGTTGCAAAAGTCCTTGAATTCTCCAGAGATGAATTCACCACCATTGTCGCTCCTAAGAGCCTTCACCTGCTTCCTCGATTCTTTCTCAACCAGTGCCTTGAACTCACAGAACTTTGAGTATGTCTCGCTCTTCTTCTGCATGAAGAAGATCCAACACTTACGAGAAAAATCATCAAAAAATATCACATAATACCCGTGCTTTGCTGTCGAAGCTACTGAGAAAGGTCCACACACGTCTGTGTGAATTCTCTCAAGGATCATCGTGGCGTGACTATCCTTCTTGTGAAAGGTGGCTTTCACAAATTTTCCCAAATTACATCCCTTGCACTGATCTGATTGTGCAAGAGTACCCTTAGGAAGCCCAGTAGAAATCTGTTGCAGTATCTTAAAAGCTCCATGGTGAAGGTACCAGATTTCGGTGAACAAGCCGCCATCATCCCGCCACCACACCTTCTCCGCCTTGCCTCGCTGGCTAAGCCGCGTGCCCATCTACCTACAATTGATAAAGGTTCTTAACTCGAACCCCTATCCTCCGGGTCTCACCAGTTGCCTTACTGCGTAGGAAAGCCTTTTCCTCGCTAAAGACAACATCATATCCCTTGTCTTCTAACATCACCACAGAGATAAGATTCTTCTTCAATCCTGGAACATGCATCACTTCCTTCAATACGAAGGGTTTACCAGACTCCCTCTCAAAGGAAATGGTACCGATATCGGTCGCACTGTATCTACCATCATTTCCCATCTCGATGTGCACTCCAGGATATTTCTCATCCAGATCAGTAAACAAATCTCGATCTCCTGTCATGTGAAAAGACGCACCACTGTCTAGAAACCACACTGATCCCGTCATACTTGAGGCCAAGCATGCGATCAGTGAAAAATACAGCTCAAAATGCGAGGCTAAGGCCTCTCCAGCTGCAGTTCCAGCAGCCTGCTTATTTTTCTTCTTCTACGGACAATTTGTGGCATAATGTCCGTGTTGGTGACAGTGAAAGCACTTCACCTTGGACATGTCCTGCTTCTTGCCTTTCACACCGGAATGAGAAGCTTTCTTGCTCTTCCCCTTCTTTGCTTTGGCAGCCAAGCGCAATTCTCTTCATCAGATGCCTTTGATGAAGATCTTTCCCTGGTACTTTTCCTTATCTCCTCTTGCACAAGATCCGACCAAAGACGCTCCCATCCTGGCAATTTCTCCCGACCATTGACAGAGTCCTGATAGGAGTGCCAACTCTTCGGAAGCCCAAGGAGAGCCAAGCTCACCAAGTCCTCATCATTAACAGTAACCCCCACACTTCCTAGCTCATCCCTGAATTGGATGAACTTCGTGAGGTACTTGGGCATACTGTCGCCTTTCTCCATCTTTATGTTCCTGAGTTTGTCCTTGAGCGCCAACTTCCTTTGGTCGCTCTTGCTTTGGAATAAATCTATCAAGGCTTTCCACATTAGGAATGGAGAAGCCTTACCATGTAGGCTGGATACTATGTGATCCTTCACGCCCTCCAACAGAATCCTTCGACACTTTGCTGTCTTCTTTTGCCAAGCCTCAATTACGGCAGCATCGCTAGAAGTAGGCTTTGGGACTTCAGCATCTATGAACTCCTTCAACCCATTGTCATCTAGCATCGCCTCCATCCTGTCCTTCCATGCAATATAATTCGAGCTGCCCTCAAGGACATACTCCAATCGCAATCCGTTGAAAGATATCTCAACTTCGACACCAAGAAAACACTCCTGCAAATTCGAATTCCACCAGCACAAAACTTAACCGCTTCAATGTTTTGCAATTGCTACAATGATCAATAACGCTCCGATACCATGTAGAAATTTGAATAACTAAGATATTATTCACCAAGATTCTCCTGATCACACACTATTTTAGCTTCATGCATAATATATAATCTCTTCTACCATTGATCATCACATGCGGAAATAAAATCAATTGCATGCATACATTAAAACCACAAACAATCACACATATGAACACAGTATTTAATGGGAAAGCTTAAAGCTGAAAACCCCAACTATCTATGTATTATATTTCATGGAGATCATGTAACAATCATAGTACAAAAGCTCCTCACAATCTCTCATGCACACCCTCAATTGCTACACGCTATCAAGCTAGATCTAGCAAAACACATGCTCCAATATTTTGCCACTTGATAGCCAACCTCTATTGTGTAATTAATGCTATGGGATGGCTTCATTAAATAGATAAACCACCAGGCTTGAACTGCGCAATCCTCATGGGCTTACTCCACCTATCTGTGTGTTGCAAATAGCAACTGTATAGTCACAACCAATAGTTAACCTGCTCTTTCACCTATTCCTGCACTGGTCTCCACTGAAACTGTCCATGCACTGAAGTTAACTGATGTATTCTTTAGTTGATTAATGAGTATATAATTAGTGAATTAATTAATAATTAATTCACACCACTCTCACTAATTGTATCAATTAGTTAAACTAAATACAAATAGCTCAACTATGTTTAGATTAGTTAAACTGAATACAACTCCACTAACTTCCTCAATCAACTCCACCAAACTCTGTCACATGAGTTCTAACTAAATTCTTCATGTAATAGCTCCACTAAACCCTAGGAATTGCATAATTCCTTCTGTCAGCTACATGTGCCACTTCTAGGCATCAAACTGAAGTGCTCCAAGAGAATAAGATAATGTTTAGAGTCTAAATATTATTAAGAGCTAATAATATTTGACATCCCTATTTTTAGACTGGCAATCTAAAAATAGATTCCGCCTAGTATGTCTAAAAATAGAAGTCCATATATTTTTCCAACTTGACCAACCCTCCACAAATATCATCCTGCAACTCATAGAATCATGATCCACATGTCTAAAAATAGACATAGTCTAAAAATAGACTTTGCGCCAAAAATAGCCTGCGGGCCCACTTAGTGAAGGCGACTCCTTTCCACTAAGCTCATCATCTTGTTGCAATCTCAACACATGATTCTTCCCATTGAACTTTGGTATTTGTGGATTAGTCAAGATCATTCTTGTTGCTATCATTTTCACTATGTAAACAAAAACCTTCTCACTGCTAGAGAATCTGCTTCTCAAAACAACCTTTCAGCTTTTCAGAAAAGACCACTTTCTTTCACTGAGAGATTAAACCCACTCTGATACCATGTTGGAAAATGGCAATAAAAAAAAAGGATGTTTTTCCCTCCTACAACACAGAGAATAAAATATTGTGGAAATAAGATTCACACAGACAGAGCGAGAGCACACACAGGAGAGGAAAACATCAGGTTTTTTCATTCATCTCTAAAAAAATATGAAAATTACATTCCTTTAATACAAAATGGCGGATCCTATAAACTTAATGATATTCAATGCTAGATGATATGGATAAACACAAAATCATCCTTCTGCTGCAAAAGCTCGATTCATCACAAAACCGTGTACAAATCACAAACTTCCAGACTTGAAAATTTATGGGTTTCGGCTTCGAAACCACATCGCATCTGTGTCCTCATCGCAAATTGCATTTCGACGGTTTTAACTTTTAACTAGGTACATACAGGGAAACTTAATTTCTTGCGATTGCGATGTGCGATGGCATGATCACATCGCAACTTAAATATTTTAACTTGCAGATGCTATCCATTGGGCTTTGTGATATGCGATTGCGATCACATCGCAACTTATAACATTTACTTTGTGGGCGTTATCCTCTGAAGCTTGCAACATGCGATTGCGGTGGCATCGAAACTTAAATGAAATAACTTGCGAGCACTTAAAGGTAAGTTGTAATATATGTGAAGTGAAAAATATGGGTGCCAAAAAGGTAAACGATAAAACATGCGAAGTGCGATATTTAAGCTTTGCGATGTGCGATGACGATGTCGCATCACAACATCGCAAGGTTTGGTTCAGGGCTTAAAAAGTAAATGGTAAAATGTGCGAAGTGAGATATGAGGGCACTTAAACGTCAGAAAGTGCGAAGAGTGAAAAGGTAAAGAAAAGGCGGAAACAAAGGTTTGCATGCAGTTTGGTAATGCGGTAAGGTTAAGTGTCCCACCAGATATTGCATCTACATAATTTTAAGTTCTGCGAAGTGTTAAGGAGTAAAAGGTAAAAATTGCGAGCTGTGATAGGTGGGTAAGATGTAAGTAAATGCAGTGGGTAAGAAATAACACAGAGTAAAGGCTCGGGTACTCTGTTTCTGATATTGTGTGAAAACGCTTGCGGAATTGGATCCTAGGCTTGTCCTTACCTGCAACAAAATTCAATGTAAGTGTGGGTTGTTGCCAGTTTTATTCATGGAGGTGGTTGGGATTATTTCCAACAAAACCAAATACGGGTGGCGCCACATCATGGTCGCATGGAGAGGAACCATCGAGTCCCTTGGGTGGATTAACGATGTCGACCCTGGCCAGGCCACACTCTCCACTCTCCTCCCCGACTAAACAAGGCTCGATCAAGACACTGAAAAGGTGGCTAGATACGATGCGAGAGTTCAAAGGGGTTGGTTCTATATATACAAATCTAACGACCCATGCTCACCCTTCAAAAAAACAAGCGCCAGAGAACAAGTCCTACAGCAGCTCAAGCGGCTCCTGGAAAAATACAAGAATGATGATGAGATCAACATCACCACCACGTGCCACAGCCTTAGTGCCGCCCTCGCCACACCATGCGCCTTCGACATCATCATCAATCGCCTCAGTAAACCCTTTGGTATCGTGACACTGATTCCCTTGACCGCCATAGTCTTTGCTAGCCCCCGGGTGGGCAACGATGCGTTCAAGAAAGTGATCGACAAGCTCCCCGACCTAAGAGTCCTTTGTATCACTAATAACCCCGAACTCATCCCGTTGCATCCATTATTTGGCTACGCATATGTCAACATCGAGCTACGAGTCGATACTGGAAAGTCACTGTACCTGAAAAATCCCAGGGACACCTCCCTCTGGCACAACCTGGAAGTGTATCTGCACATGGTGGCCGGCATGCAAGGGGAAAAGGAAGTGTGTAAGCTGGAGTTGGATCCATATATTTCCCTTGTAAATAATTCCACAGATTGGTTGAAGGATGAGTATATGGTTGTTGATTCTTGGTGGGTTGAGAAGAACAAAGGGGTGTTGGAGGGAAACGACGGGCACTGGCTCATGCCCAAACCTCTAGATGAAAATGTTGCACAACCTAATCACGACTCATGCTCTGCTCAATCATAGATGCATTGCAAAGTAGTAATTTACGGTTGTATATTTGCTGGATGCAGCTTCACCTTCTACGTTTATCTTTAACCTTCTATATCTAGCTGCTTCTAGCTTCTCTTCTATTGTGTTGCCTATATTGACAACACCTGTATTTACAGAGCAATGAATGATCTAGTTACATAAATTTTGAAATCAAGATCTAATAGTGTACCCTGTCTCAGCATAACCTTAGCGCATTACATTATAATCGACAATGTGACCCTTTATATGTGGTATTAATAATTTTAGTGATACATTGTATTTTAAATCTGTTTTGATTTCGATTTAGGATAATATCTCTTGAGAGTAAACATCAATCTGTTGAGAGGAAATATTTTTAATTGATTTTTTTTTAAAGAAAATTTTGTGTTTCAAGATTGGGAAAAACCATTTCGAATGACTTTTTGACTATAATAATTACCACCATTGGACGACGACTTACCGGTATAATGGCTTGTGCCCCAAGAGGGAAACATGCCCCTACTTTTATGGAGACAGATAACTATCGGTATGAGGCCCACATGAAGAGAACCAACTGTAGATGGTATAATGAAGGATTTCTTGCTTGACTCAGGGAAGGTGAGGGAGAATTTTCTCGTAGGATAAATGGAGGCCAACTAGGGTCAAATCGCTGACCGTTGTAGAGTGAACATAATCCCATTAAGATAATGCCCACTTAGACTAAAATTAGGACATGTAGTATTACTATTGTAAGAATGCCCCATGTACAAAATCTTGGGGTTGTGGTTTTATTGAGTAGACCAACGTCAAATTTCACGTACACCTTTGTGAAATAGTTTGCTAGGTTTTGTTAAAATTGGGAAGGCATACCTTTTCAAGACTTTTCCTCTCCTAAGAGGAAGTAGAACATTAATGTTGGTAACATTTGATTTTATGTTAGGAAGTAAAACATTAATATTGGTAACATTTGATTTGATTTTAATCGTAGTTAGTGTCTCTCTAGAGCTAGCTACTACTTAAAGGAATTAAGAGCCTTGAATTTTTTCTCAAGACGTTAAGAGCCTTGTATTTTTCTAGAGACGTTAAGGTATCTTTCTCGGTAGTGGGAATTCCTTCTTAGTCTTCTTGATTTTGTATTATTTATGTTTTAAAGTAAATTAGAAAAATTAAAAGTAAAAGTTCATAAGTCAAATAGAAAAAGCAAGAAAACAAGTCATGACTAATAAACAAATCTAAACGTTGTTTCAATTATTTTTTTACTTGACACTACTACACTAAGGGAATTTTTAAGATATTTTTTTAAGACAAAAGAAATCTTTTGTCTTAAAAAGTCACTTTTTATTTTATTTATTTTATATTAAAATTTAATATCAATTGAATTGTCTTAAATATAAAATTTAAGACAAAAATAGTGTGAGGCAAAAATAGTTTGAGACAAAACTTTATATTTAAGACAAAAACAATTTGAGACAAAAATATTTAAGACAAAAGTATTTTAAGACAAAAACAGTTTGAGACAAAAAATATTTTAAGACAAAACTTTATATTTAAGACAAAATTAGTTTGAGACAAAAAATATTTTAAGACAAGCAATTTGAGACAAATATTTTAAGACAACATTTTATATTTAAGACAAAAGCACTTTGAGACAAAATATTTAAGACAACGCTTTATATTTAAGACAATGGCGACTTAAGGCAGTGACAATTAAGATGAAACCCATTTAAGGCAGTTAGAAATTAAGACAAAATCATTAGCATTAGGAAGTTTGCATGGAAATATCCATGAGTGGATAGTGGATAGGATATATATATATATATATATATATATATATATATATATATATATATATATATATATCTTGAAAATAGATATTCAAAACACATGAAATTTAATCATGTCATATTTATTTCTTTTATATTATATTTTTCTCTTTTCATTAAACTACATTCTAAAAATATAATAAATAAATAGATAAAAAAATTATTATTTTATGGTTGGCCACTCAAGGGGATTTGAACTTTGAATCTCATGTTCTAACATAATACTTCAGAACAAGGTGATTTTGAATTGAGTTACATTCCATGAACTAAATTTTTTTATTTTTTTAAATATGTGAAAAAATTTAAACTAGCAATTGCACTAGATGTTGCAAAGTAAACACCGTAAGGCATGAAATATAGAAGAATCCTGACATATAAGAAATCATTAAAGGATAAAAATTAGTAAACAAAACGCCATTCAAGAAAATATTCAATGAAGAAGTCTCATTAGGTACAAGGGTTGAAAATTTGGTTTTCAAATAGTAAATTGGCATTTTAGATTCATCGATATGAACCATCAGATTATTTGATAAATGTTATGGGAAAAATAACATAAATAAATTGTTGGGTGTATAGAAATCATGTAGTTGAGCGAGTTGTTTTGTAGGTATTGCCTAATGAAGGAGAAGGCAGTGGTCCTTGAGGGAGACAAGTTGTCAGCTTCAGGAGTAGGGGTTGTTGTTAGCTTAAATTTTGCGAGTTGCCTTTTTTTAGGTGTGCCACAACCTTGATCTTGTTGATAGTTCATCAACTGGCTACTTGAATGCCTACTCAAATAAATGCCTAGTTGATTGAGCTCATGATAAATGTGGGTGAAGGATGACCATTCTAGCTCCTGAATGCGTAAACAAATTTGAGACATGAGGGATTGATGCTGTGTAACATTCTACCTATAAAACTTGCATTAGCCCAGTCAACAACTATTTGAGATTCCCATCTCTTGCAACCTCTTCAAACCATAAGCACTTTCCAAATAAAGAACAAAAACAATGTTGAGAACTCGACCTTTAAATTGGAACCGGGATTCGGAGTATATCTGATATGAATTAATTAAAATTAATTTATATAAAAAACACAGTGAAGAGCAAGAATAATCAACATATAAGGAGAAAAATACTTTTTTAATGAGATCACTCGGATATTATCTGATAATTTGAGTGGTATTTCCTGCAAGATATGTTTTCGATCGGATGTATGAAAAAACACGAGACATTATAGCTACATAACCTGATCTTGCAGGAAAAATAAATTTCTTCACCCAAAAAAATTTATTATGAATACCATTTTCGTGTGATCTCCAGATGTGGGTAAAAGTGCATTATATAATAAAATAAAAATTTTCATGAACTTCCCATGAAAGTGAGTGCATATATTGATTTTAAGTTTGTTTTTCCATGTTGTTCTCTCTATTGTAGAGTTGTGGGATAGTTTTATCATGTGACTAAACTATATTCAATAAATACTCTTGCACTTACCCTGATATTTGAGGATTAGTGCGTTTTTATGTGCAACAGTATGGTCTACGATCTCCTAATTGTGAACTACATATAACATATCTAATTGAATGTTAGCCAAATTTTTCCATAGTTATAACATACCCAATTTTCTCCCTCTGAGGGTTGTCTTGCCCATGATCACAGGTGGCTTCTAATGACTGTTGTAATCAAGCCACTCACAATGCTTCTTCTAGCCTTTAAAGGAAACACCTCCTTGAAGAAAAGAAAAACAAGAAAAATTTTTGTAACAATTTAGTTAGACAACAACTAACAACCCTCTTGAGGTGAAAAATTCCAGCCTAATTAAAAGAAGCGAGAAAACTCAAGGTATTGCATAGATAAATCAGGACAATTTTGCAAGTTTTTCAAGGATGCAACAAGAACTTTTTCTGTACAAAATAAGCAAATATTTTCAAATGAGAAGATACCATAGTGGGCATGCACAAGAAGAAGAACCAAATAAATCAAATTCAATAAAGGAAGCACAACCATCACTCCAAACATTATTCTCTAAAACACATACAACCGCAATAAATCCCACTGAAGCTTACAAATTTATCAAACCCCAACTTACTAACAAATTCAAAAATCCAACATGCTACAATTTGTTGAGCCACCCCCAAATCAGTTAGTAATTATCGCATGAATGTACATTTGTTTGTAATTTTATTTAAAATGTTGAAATTCTCTCAAGAGCATATAGAATATATCCAAGAGTTAAAAAAATGGAAATTTTTCCTACCTCCATAAGGTATCATCACACTCGGATAGGTGAAAACATACAAGTCTAAATCTTCTACCTATAAGTCTCAATCACACTTCGACATGTCAATAACATACTTGCAACAATGCTTAATGAGCTTTGTCTATTGGCTAAAGAGATGTACATCCATCCATCCAAAAATAAACATCTCAATCAATCCAGCACCATAAATTGTGCTAAATATTTCATCATGTTATTTCAAAGATTACAATATGGTCTTATATTAGATCACATATTCCTTGAATATCTGAAATCCAAACTTCCTTAGCACAATATTTCAGAAAGATTCATATTCTAAAAGAAAAAAAAAAGACAAAAAACTTAAATAGAAACTTTAACTCTAATCTAAAAAATTCATTCTTAGCAACATGATATCTAATGAAGATGATATGTTGAAAAAAAGGCTTCATATATTGTCTATCACATGTTAAACCGAGTGAACAAACACATAAACAAAACACATCAGAAATAGGGTTCATAGATCAACTTGTATTATATGGTTTCAAACCTTTCTTGTCTCCTTCAAGGGGGTTTCTTGAGGTCTTCAAAAAGACTTCCTTTCGCTAACCAAATGGATTGTTTCTTTCACACACGTATGGAAATGTCCTTTCCAAACCATATTGTAATAGATTCATAAGATGATATTATTGGTATTAACTACACCTTATTTTGAGACATCATTTTTATTGTAGGGGTTGGTACCTTTCTATTGGATGTGGTTGGTGATGTGAAGACTACTCAATTTATAGTAAAGATTCATACTAACTCTAACAAGCTTATGTATTATTTTTTATAGAGGGACACCCCTCTAAGCTTAACTCATTGGATTCTTTGTTTTTTCATGCTAATTATTGTTCTAAACTTTCCTTCTCCAAGGGGTTGAGGCTATTTGATTCATTTATTTTACATGGCCCAGTGAAAGAAGAATAATGGTGCTTACACCTCCAAGCATTGGTTCTTACACTTCCATGGTTGGAGAAATAGAAAAAAAAATAAGCTACGTACATGAAATAACAATGCTCAAATAGTCAAGAACTGGTAACTTTTCCTTATTATAATATATTTATGCATGGGTTTTCTCATGCCAATTAATAATTTGGTCAAATATCAATAATGCTAACAAAATTCCTTCCAAACAATAACTAACACAAGCAATAACATACCAAGCCAATATATATTCGCCACTTGACCTTCCATATAGGTCAACAATGACAATCATATTTTTTTAATGGGCAAAAGCTATAAGAAATTACGATCCCTCATGTAAGTGAATAGGAGGAAAATACCAAAGATAAAATATATCGGGTCTGTTGGTTGGCTTGTTTTCATTTTCTTTTTCTTTTCCTTTTTCTTTTGTATTGAAGGTGATAATATGACTTTTTCACCGCACTACCCTTGCTTGACCCATCTCTCAATCTAGATCCAAATTCAATGTCTTCCCCACAGACTTCCAGTGAATAATCATCATTGCTCAATGTATCATTCAACCAAGACTTCGTTTTTTTTTCTTGTGGTTCAGAGTAGAGTAAGGAAGCATGTTGGGTTGTATTTCATGTCTAGTCCCCTCACAGTGAGTGTAATTGGTCCATGGGATTCCAATAAAATATCCACTATGTAAATATTAGGAGATATTTTCAGAACAATTTAAATGACTAAGTGGAGGGGTCTATCATATGAAGTAAAATATTAGGTTAAATTTCTGGATGAATATATGAAACTCAAAGCACTTCTCCAACTTTTGGTAGGATTTGACCCACATTTCAGAGAATATACGGAAAATTTTAGATTTGAGATCTGTTGTAGCGCCTAGAGATAGCCTTGAGTTGCAAAATACTAGTGCCTAGGACATCTTAAAATCATAGGTTAAAAGTGGACAATTGTATAAATACCTCTGACAGAATATGGGTCATGAGAATAATGGATTTGGTGGTTTGATAATGGAGAAGACTATTTGAGCCTACTTCATGTGAATTCCCCAAATGATGAGAGAGCTCAGGAGGCTGTGAGGCTGATGGATTTTAGATGGGCCAAGTATAAAACAATGAGTAGAGGCTTTAAAATGTGCAGAGGCGTTGACAAAGAACGGAGAAGTAACCCACAAGAGACAGGCTTAAGATATTTAAGAATCTATCCCCCGCGACCTCAGAAGAAGCAGATATGAATGAGATATGGAAAACAACAGAGGTTCGTGGGGCACGAATTAAGGGAGTGAATCAAGCTTAATACATGAGTGTTAACACCTGAGCGTTATGCAAACAAGAATTCATGAATAAAATTGTAGACTACCAGTAGCTACATTACACGAACCATCCAAGTAGCATAGCATGACATATGATTATACATAAAAAGGAGATTACTGATAAGAGAAGGAAACAAATACATACTACTTATTTCTCTATATGGAATCCAAATAACAACTCTGTATACTCAATACAAAACTACAACAAAATTCTTCCAAATTCCACGCGGTGTCTTTGAATTACAAAACGGGAACAATATTTCAGAGGGGGTCTCAATTGGTAAACGGTATCGGAGAGGGGGAGTGTGAAATGACCATAGGAAGACATGTGGAGGGGTGGGTGGTAATGGATACCACCTATTTTGGACCCCCGCCCCGCCCCCCACCACCCCCCCCCCCCATGGTTAAAGTTTGAAAGCTGCGGGGAGTGCAAAAAGAAACAAGGACCGCCAGATGAGGAGGGGCTGATTGGAGATCGAGGAAAGGTGAAGAGTGATGAGGAGAAGGAATTGGCATGGTAGGTTAGGTGGATCAGACTTGGCCATTTTTAAATAAAACATTGTAAAAAACCCATATATCCAGACTTGAAAATCTGTGGACTTTAGTTTTGGAAGCCACATCGTAATTGCACACTTCACATGTTTTAAAGTTTACGTTATAAGAAATGGAATCAGTGATGCGATGCGAATTATAGAGGCAACGTGGCGGGAGGATGATGGCGGGGATCAATGGAATGCGAACTATAGCGAAGGAATGGTGTATTTGCGGTGATCGGAGTATTATGGTGGGGCAAAACTGCATCACAATCGCAACTCTTTACCATGAAGTTGTAAAAGTAAACTCTAAAATGAGTGAAGTGCAAAGCGCAGGGAGGAAGGAGGTGACGTGGAGGGAAGGTGGGACCGCGCCCATAAATCACAGATTGCAATTTTTTATAATATGCACAACGGGGGTTAAATGTTATTCGTTGCAAAGTGCGAAGTGTGGGGAGAAGTGACGTGGCAAGACGAAGGTGGGACTTCCCGCAGATCATATGTCACAAGATTTTTAGGTTAGTGGTGGAGGGTAAACGGTAGGGTTCACGAAGTGCAATATGTGGGCATTTAGGTGTCGGGAAGTGTGAAAAGTTGAAAAGGTAAGCGAAAGGCAGAAATAAAGGATTGCATGCAATTTGGTAACGCAGTAAGGTTGGATGGGTCCCACCAAATCGCATCGACTGAAAAACATGTTTCAGCTAAGTCTTAAGAGGTAAAAGCTAAAACTTGTGGGGAGAGATGTGTGATTTAATCTCCACCATCCATCTCTCTACTGCAAATCTACGCTTTTGATCCTGACCGCCTATTTTTCCCTTTGTGCCTCCTTCAAACCCTAAAAATATGTCATTTCTCTGCTTTTATTTGATTTAAAAGTAAAGGGCATCGGCTTCGGCTCTTGAACTGCTCTCTTTGATTACGGGGCATCCTTTCGGCCAGTACTTGAATAGATTAGCCTTCCTCTTAAACCTTTGCACCTATGCCCTATTATTTCCTTATATGGACCGACTCTCCATGTTATGTGTGGTCACAGGCCAACCAGATGTATAGTTTGTACAATTTATGCAAACATGTCATATTTTGAGAATATGCTTAAAGCTCTCTTGAAATCCTATAAATAAGGAAAATGTATTTCCATTTGGGCATTCAATTCTATGTTGTTATTTTGAGATCTCTCTCTCTCTCTCAATATTTATGCCATTGTGCATTTAGGCCGAGTTCAACAAGCCTACACATGTGAATTTTAATCCATATGTGAACCTTAATTGGCGGGACTCCTAAGGATTATTGGGTTTGTCAGAGACTTTGTTAATTTTGATCTACACCTTTAAGCAAAGTCTGTAATATGTAAATGGTATGAGAACCAAAGTTGTGTAAAGATTGTATTATAATAGGCAAAGTCTGCAACGAGCCAAGAAACCTTCGACCTCTGAACATTGTTAGTTCAACCTTCGTGTTTTTAGTGTGGTTGATAAATGCTCTTAAATTCAATATCTATATTTATAATGTATTTTATGTAATACATAAATGTGATGTTTTATGCTCAAAATAAAATTTATATTGTTGAAAATTTTAATAGGTCCCGATTGTTTAGTAAATAAAAAATTAAACAATTTTTTAATAAATACTTATTTAAGTAGCAACAAAGATTCCAAATACATCAAATTATTATTTCCATTAAATTACAATGATAATTACATAGAAGGTGTTATTCTATGAAGTTGGTTGGGCAAACACGGTTTACCCAAGCCAATCCTAAAGCCCCATTTTCGTTGTTCTAGTAAGTTAAAAATTGTCAGGTGGAAAGGGTCTGGCTTCTTCTTTAAGGGCCCCGAGTCATCGAGCCATGGCGGGTTCTTCAGGTCCTCTTCCAAATTGTGGAGTGGCGTGGAAGGATCAGATGGGAAAATGGGTATGCCCATGATATTACGTTGGCCTCACAAAAATCATGGAATTCTATCTGGTTTGATTCCCCTTACATGAGCTTAACGAAGTGCTTCCAAATCAAGCTGCAAATGGATGTTACAGATTACTAAAAGTCTCTAGGTCAAATGGCAGAAGGTGGAGTGACCCCATTCAACTCTCATCTCCACTAAAAACTAAAGAAAAAGTGGAAGCTGAAGTTAGAGCCGGAGTTGGATCAGGTCATATTGTCGATACCCCTAACGTACCCACAACCCTAGTCTCTTCAATATCTTGGTATTTTACAGAAGCAGTCAAATATCAAGAACCTAGCCGCCTTGCGACTGTGGCATCCAAAAGCGGTGAAAAAGGGGGTAGACATGGCACATGCTCCCGAAGATCAGGAATCCTAGGATAAGCCTTCACCGCAGTCCAAAAATTAGTAAATTTTCATAACCTCTACTTCTATCAATATATTTATCACATTAGATTTTTGTATAATCATTCAATGTATTTACATGACCTTTGTTCTGAAATCAGGAGAAATCCTAGAAATAAGGGTCTGAAACGAAACGGGAGCCCAGATTTTCCTTCATGAACAAAAGTGATGTGGATCACTTGGAGGATGGATATAGAAAGCACAACAATATATAAAAAGGATGAAGCAGTTTCACATCAATCCCATCAAGTCCTCCATAGAAAAGTATATTTCTAACCATGAATTTTTGTTGAAGTTCCATTCCATGGCGTTTGCAAATAACATGAGCAATGATTTTCTATGCAATTACAGCAAGTAGTTGGTGATTGTCTCCTACTGCGTATTAGTGCTCTTCATCACTCCGATCACATCCTAGAAAGGGTGCAGGAACAATTGAGAAACACTGAATGAGACTGCCAAGGCCAATTAATATCCACCAATGACAAATGCACATATGATCCAAATGTGAGCACTCACATATGTTCTGGCACTATTGTCGGCTCCGGAACGGGCACCTACAAGCCGGGCATGCCTCTGCAAGGAATGAATCCCCCTTCCAAGAATGTTTGCAACACTGACATTGGAGCCTAATGCTACACCTCATCTCGTTGTTACACCACATACGATTTCTCCCCTATAATTTCTTCTCGCACACCTGTGATTCTCACCCTCAATGACTCTAGGAATTTTTCCCAAGTCCTTCTAAGACCCTTGCTGATGCAGCCAAAAGGCCCCAATTACCCAAAATACATAGAAAATTTATTAATTTTTCCTTTCCCAAGTAAATACCCGTTAAAACAGAGTATTTGGGTACGGAGCTTGTACTTTTATGGCCCACACAGCACAGACCAATCAGCACCAAGCACAACTTTTCAATTCTTATAATTTTTCACTTCGCAACCTTTAAAACTTACCTCCTAGAAAAATTTCAACGCTTAACACCTTTTGCAATTCCGCGATTTTCGATTTCGTAGTTCGAAATGAAATGGATATCGCACTTCACAGCTTTTTGATTTTAGCGATAACCTTATTCCTTATCCCGTGCAATATGCGATATGCGACACATCACATCGTACCAAAAATAACTTATTGTGTGAACTCTTAAAAATAACCACAGAAATCTACGATGTGTGATATGGGTTGGAGCGCTATGCTGAAACGTGGCTCCCCTTCACTCCATCGCAAATAAAACAACTTAAATTGCGAAGTCTTAACGATACTCGCTAAAATTTTTGATGTGAGAATTTGTGATTTGTCATCCACCATTGATCTACGCCCAATCTAACGGTCCTCACTCTCCTTTACTCCTCTGATTCACATCGCACTTCACTTAACTTATGAGTTAAGGCCTTAACGCAAAACTCTAAAATCTGTGATTTGAAAAATCGCTTTTGAAGCAATGTAATCTCCACCATTGGTCTTCTGTCAGATCTAACGGTCTCTGTTGCGCATTCACTCGCCCACTTCACATAAGTCTTTTCACACGGAACTCCACCGTGTCTTTGCTTGTTCGCCTCGCAAATCGACTTCTTTCCATACACTGTGCGATAACACGATATTCAATTTAACAACGAATTAAAGAGTGAAACTTTAACACATACATGATAATTTAAACACACAATACTTGGAATTATCAGAAAGGTAATTACACATAGCCAAGCCCTTCAATGGCTGGATTTTTACATTCAATGGCTTCTCCTCTCTATCTCTCTTCTATCACATAGCTCACACACTTATCACACTTCACTGTATGTCTACCCTATCACACTTTACACACTTATCTATGCTTATACCTAACTAAAAGTGATTTTTCATTTATTATCTTTTAAACCAACTCTATCTTATCCTCTCAATCCTAATCTATTTACTAAATCTCCTCACAGGGAGAACCAAATGCTACTTTTATTCCTATTTATTCTAGAACATTAAAACCAACTAAATTCACACATTTAAATCTAACTAAACTTTTAATGATCAAATTTTCCCACTTCTTTTTTGGCCACAATATGTGAACACATAATCACATTGTTGGCAATTGTTCGGATGCTCCTGCATCAGAATCCCGTAGGAGAAAATATTGATCCATCAATGTTTCAGGATCTACATTAAACTTTTGTAACTCTGCTGTTGTCATCCAAATGGCATCTTCCACTCGTTATCCTTTCCATTTGACTATATACTGATAATAGGTTTGTTCCCTGGTATTATTTGTTACTCTTTTATCCAGAATGGCTTCCACTTCTTTATTTGTTGTCTTTGTCATCCGTTCCTTCCAATTCAAAGTCTGATCCTCCTCTTCTGTAGATTCTTCTTCTAGTTATTCCTCTTTTCCTTTGGATAGGTATAAATCTGCAACATTAAAGATGGTTGATATCCCAATTCCCTCTAGTAACTCAATCTCATATGCATTTGAGGAGAAATTCCTCAAAATTCTACATGGCCCTATATTTTTCATTTTCAGCTTGTTAAAGGTCCCTACTGGAAACCTTTCCTTCCTTATTTAAACCATGACTAAATCATCTTCTTGAAATTCTCTTTTATTCATCTTCATATCAGCTCTTTATTTCTACTTTTGAGTGTTTTTCTGTAAGCTCTGCTTGACATTTTCCTACAACTTCTGCATCTGTTTTGAAAATTATTTAGCTTTCGCACTCCTTTTCTCTTGTTTACTCAAATCTCTAAGTTCATACACACCTCTTGGATGCATTCCAAAAATAATCTGAAACATACTCCTCCCAATACTCCAGTTAGGAGTATCATCATATGCAAATTCAGCTTGAACAAGTGCTAAATCCCATTGCTTTGGATTTTTATAAACCAAACTCCTTAACATGTTTCCCAAGCTCCTATTCACCACTTCAGTTTGTACATCCGTCTGAGGATGATAGGCTGAACTGAAGCTGAGGTTTGTAACTAGATTCTTCCATATAATCCTCCAGAAATGTCCTACAAACTTTGTATTTATGTCTGAAATAATACTCACAGGAAATCCATGCAATCTTATAACTTCATAGAAAAACAAATTAGCAATGTCAGTTGCATCACTAGTTTTATTACAAGCAATAAAATGTGCCATTTTAGAAAATATATCTACAACAACATAGATAGAATCATGTCCTCTTTGATTCTTCAGAAATCCTAAAACAAAATCCATGCTGACAGCATCCCAAGGTTTATTGGGTATTGGAAATGGCTGATATAACCCAGTGTTTTGGCTTCTTCCTTTGGCATGTTGACAAATCTTGCACTTCTCAACAAACTTCTTGATATCACTTTGCAGTTTTTTCCAATAATAAAAAGTAGTTACTTGAGAATTTTTTTTATTATGTCCAAAGTGTCCAGACAGTCCTCCACTGTGTTTCTCCTTAATCATATTTTCCCTCATGGAACACTTAGGTATACAGAAATTATTATTCTTGAACAACAATCCTCCTTGAATCAGGTAGTCCATCCACTGGCTTATGATATGAATCACAATATATTTAACAGCTGCATATATTTCTTTGAAATTTGTGTCTTCCTCATACATATCAATCATTTCTTCAAACCCAAAAATGCCAATATTCAATTCCCGCATAATCAAATTTACTCTACTCAAAGCATCAACAACTTTATTTGACTTACCACTTGTGTGTTTGATTACAAAGGTAAAACTCTGAAAAAAAATTCACCCACTTAGCATGCTTTTGGTTCAACTTCGACTGATTATTTATGAACTGCAGTGCATGTTTATCTGAATACAACACAAATTCTTTGGGCAACAAGTAATGCCTCCATTTCTTCAAAGATTTAATAATAGCATATAACTCCTTATCATAGGATGAATACTTCTAAATGGCCTCATTTAACTTTTCGCTGAAATAAGCTATCGGTCCCTGCTCTTGACTCAAAATAACTCCAATTGCTATCCCACTAGCATCAGTCTCAACCTGGAAAATTTTATCAAAATTTGGCAAGGCCAAATGGCTGTTTGATCTCTTATATTGTTTCAATTATTGGTGCACAGATCTGACTAAAACCTCATATAAACTTTCTATAAAAACTTGCAAGACCATGAAAAATTCTTACCTCAAATACACTTCTTGGAGTTGGCCAATCTAGTATTACCTGAATCTTTTTTGGGTTCATATTCAAGCCTTCTTCTGAGACTATAAATCCTAATTAAATGAGCTCCTTCTTTATGAAACTACACTTCTTCAAATTTATGAGCAACTTCTCCTTTTGCAAAGTACTTAACACCAATTTTACATGCTCCAAATGATCCTCCTTACTCTGACTGAAAATCAGAATGTCATCAAGATAGACTATCACAAACTTTCCTGCATACTCTTTCAAAACCTCATTCATTAGTCTCATAAATGTGCTTGGTGAATTAGTGAGCCCAAAAGGCATCACTTGCCACTCATACAATCCATTGTTTGTCTTAAAAGCAGTCATCCATTCATCTCCTTCTCTAATCCTTATTTGATGCTATCCACTCTTGATATCTATCTTAGTAAAATAATTTGACCCACTTAAACAATCCATCAAATCATATATGCATGGAAATGGAAATCTATACCTAATAGTGATCTTCTTTATGGCTCTCGAATCAGTACACATGCGCCACTCACCTCCTTTATTTTGAATAAGCATGGCTGGTACTGCACATGGACTAAGACATTCGTTGATTAGTCCTCTTATAAACTTAAGGCCGCAATTACCCACAATATGTAGAAACTTTATTAATTCTGCCTTTCCCAAGTAAATACTCATTAAAATAGATTATTCGTGCGTAGAGCTTGTACTTTTATGGCCCACATAGAACGGACCAATTAGCACCAAGTGAAACTTCACAATTCTTATAACTTTTCACTTCACAACCTTTACAACTTACCTCCCCATGGATTTCACCACTTACCATCTTTTGCAATTCCGTGATTTTTCGATTTCGCAGTTCGCAGTGAAATGGATATCGCACTACGCAACTTTTTGGGTTTAGTGATAACCTTATTACTTATCCTGTGCAATATGAAATATGTGATGCATCACATCACACCAAAAATAAATTATCATGTGAACTCTTAGCAATAACTACAGAAATTTATGATGTGCGATATGCACTGGAGAACTATGCCAACACGTGGCTCCCCTTCACCACATCGAAAATAAAACACCTTAACTTGCGAAGTCTTAACGATACCCGCTAAAATTTGCGATGTGCGGATTTGAGATTTTCCTTCCACCATTGATCTACGCCCAATATAACAGTCCTCGCTCTCCTTTACTCCTTCACTTCGCATTGCACTTCACTTAACTTATGAGTTAAGGCCGTAATGCAAAACTCTAAAATCTGTGATTTGTGAAATCGCTTTTGAAGCAATTAATCTCCACAGTTGGTCTTCTGTCAGATCTAACGGTATCTACTGCGCATTCACTATCCCACTTCGAATAAGTGTTTTCACAGAGAACTCCACTATGTCTTTACTTGTTCTCCTCGTAAATCAAATTCTTTTCATACGCTGCGTGATAACACGATATTCAATTTAACAACGAATTGAAGAGTGAAACTTTAACACATATAGGATAATTTAAACACACAATACTTGAAATTATTAGAAAGGTAATTACATAGAGCCAAGCCATTCAATGGCTGGATTTTTACATTCAATGAATTATCCTCTCTATCTCTCTTCTATCACACATCTCACACACTTATCACACTTCACTCTTTTTCTACCCTATCACACTTCACACACTTATCTACGCTTCTACCTAACTAAAAGCGGTTTGTCATTTATTATATTTTAAACCAACTTTATCTTATCCTCTCAATCCTAATCTATTTGCTAAATCTCCTCACAGGGAGGACCAATTGTTACTTTTATTCCTATTTAATCTAGAACATTAAAACCAACTAACTTCACACATTAAAATCTAACTAAACTATTAATGATCAAATTTTCCCACTTCTTGTTTGGCCACAATATGTGAACACATAATCACATTGCTGGCAATTTTCTAGATGCTCCTGCATCACTTTCCGAACCCATCGAATTACCTGATTCGAGATGTTGGGTGATTTCTCTATTGAGGCGAGTGATTCTTCTACTAGTTTGATAGCGATAAATGAAGTCATGATTAGGTATCGTGCACCCCTGCACCATTGTTGATTCTTTTTAGAGAAGCTATCCAACCTTTTTAGCCAATCATTGACAAATGAATCCTTCACATTACTATCGCTTTGATTTTAAATGGGAATTCCTCTCAACCTATTCAATGCTCGACAATACTACTTAATTCGGTACATAATAGGCTCAATTCTCATTACAAGATCTCTCATAGAATTCAACCCCTCCTTGCAGCCAAGGGAACTTTTAACATGATGGAAATTTTGGTGGATGGCAATGTCAATGCTCGCACCAATAAATCCAGAGACGAAGCCAGGATCATGAGGTCACATGATGTGATTTTGTGAGTAACACACATTCAGAGTGCAGAGGGGAGTTGTCACATGGCATCCCTCCCTTGCGTGTATGACACATGTAGTCTATAAAAAATAAAAAATGTGTCACTTTGTAGTACAATGTGGAACATGCTTACTATGCCAAGGTTGTTTTATGGTGGATTTTTTGGAATGAATAAACATTCCAAAACCAAGAGTGAATCGCACACTATCTTCTCTTTTCATTGATATATGCTTTGATAGGAAATAATTTCATGATTAATAGCTAACTTTTCCCACTTCTCTTGTGTTTTTGGTATTTTACTTTACATATTTCCTAATTATGTGACTTGGTTAGCAAATATATCATGGATAACACTCTAAAATTCACCCATAGTTCTAGTTAACAAGATTATAATGTCAAAATTTGCATCAATCCAATAATAAACTTTAAAATACCACGATACGAAAGGTTACCATAGCAAATATAACACTGTAAATCTTTAAACTAACTCAAGAAATAACAATGCTCGGAACTACCAATACAATTGTGTGAGATAATGCAACCACTTCAGCATTCAAGAACCATTATAATAGAAATGTATGATACCAAATGTAAGACAAAAAAAAAATTATTCAAAGTGTATTATGTGATCATAAAAAGTAGCAATGAGAACCATCCAAATGTGATGCCAAGGGGCAATGATGAAACTTCTAAATATAACATGCCAAGGGGAAATGATGAAACTTTGAAACATAACATGTGCCTTGAGTTTTATTTAGGTTTAAGAATGCATCCAAGTAATTTATCATTTCCATAAAATATTTATAACACATGATCTTATTTCAACCATCAAAGCAACAATTAAACTCATGAATAAAAATGGAATCCTGGACGTGGAATGTAAGAAGTGGGTGGTGATCTTAGTATGCAAATGTAAAGTTATATATAAGGAGCATTCTTTCACCTTTGGGTTAAGAAATATCTATGTATCCTATATGTAGTATATCTTTGGGTTAAGAAATATATTTTATATTCATTACACCTTTAGGTTTCAAGGGTTATTTCAATGCGCTAATCAAGGGTTTCAAGAGTTTTAATTATTTTCCTATGCCCTAAACAAAACCAAAATTCAGATCACAGATAAACCAAAAAAGAGGAGGGAAAAATGGATTGTGCAACACAAGCCTGCATGTAAGGTGGGAGAGCATAGTTTTACAGGGTTGTTTGAATTTATTATTATCAACAATCATACAAGTATGTAAAGAGATATGTTTTCAATATTTTCACTTACTTTTAGAAATCTTATTTATTTATTATTTTCCACGGTGACGAGGGTTTGAGCACTGGCTTTTCCCAATTGAATTCATCTATTTTGTTTAATTTGTATATGTTCTCTCTTCAAATTCATTATATTTTCTCTATCCACGCTTCTTGTTCTGTAATTTATGAATTTCTCTGTTTGTGTGGTCTCTTATGTGGAGTTTGTACCTGTTACAGAAAATTTCTTCGATGGCAACAAATTAATTTCAGTTTTAAAATAATTTGAATAATTTTTCATGTCATTAGGCTCTATCCTATATAAAAACACTGCTTTGCATATTAGTTTTATTTTTGTTTTAATAAATGAGCTTATCGTATCAGGAAAATTAGAATATAAACATAACACAACTGGCCAATATAGGAGAAAAATTTCAAAAGGGAAACAGTAAAATGTCTTTCAGGTATCCATGGCATTAAGCACTTTTAGTAAAACAACTATAGTATCTAAGTTGGACTGCTAACAGAACTGGGGAAAAAGGAAACTAACAGAGATGATTCATGAATACTGGAAGTGGAAAGCACACAACACATATCAATAGGTGGGATATTGTTCATCACTGTAATGGGAAATGTCGTGTCTTTCCAGACTCAAAGGTCATGATGGCCCCACTATATCACAGGGGTGAGCATACCACGCTTTTAAGGGAACCCTTGCTTGACCAATCTGTCAAGGTTCCCTGCCGGTAGGGGAATCAAACATTGTTATCATCAACCTTGTTTGACCAAACTTTTAATGCTCCTTGCTAGTGAAAATTTTGGAAACATCGGCAAAAGGTGAAAACCCCAAAAAACAAAATAAATTACATTTTCATGTTTTAAAATAGGCAATTATGGTAACAGTGCATGATAGTGAGAATATAATCCCAGTGGAAGGCTTAAATATTTAGTCAACTAATTAAAGTATTAACAGCCCCATTAGAACGCTGCTAAAGTTGGGAAATATACAAAGCACAACAAAAATTCAAGCATAAGAGAATTGAGGAAACAGTTCGGATACTGTCGGGAAACAAATCAAAAACAAATTACCCCACAACTTCCCATCAATATAAATCATGTAAAGACTACAAGTACACACCAAAACTATTGCGATAGGAAAGATTGGAAGCTGGCTGAGAAAGGCAGCCCTATCATGGCACATGGAGCACAACTTAGATGAACTTCATAATGGCCAAATTCAACTTCTTACTGGAATTTCCGAAATTGGGTCAATTAACTTGGATGTAAACTTCCATAATCTCAAAACTCTAACTCTTTCAATCACTATTTCCAACACTGATCCCATGGAGACACCGATCTCATACTCACCCAAAACATTAGATGGAAGTGTTGTTCCCATGCTAACCTAGATGGATGGAATTATTCCCCTTTTCATGTAGCGGTGTAGGGGACAAAGCATCCTTCTTCCAGAAAATGCAAAGAGTTGCATTGGGCTCTCCAAACATGCGAGTAGCATCAAGAGCATCCATTTTTCAAGAGGCTAGACTCCATAAACCTTCCTTGTAGCAAACGGAAACTAGTGGTCACACTAGCCTTGGTATCTATTACCATATAAGAAGAGGTTCAAGTTGCGCTTATCACCAGAGAGAGCTTGTTGTGTCATGTTAGGCTCACAAATGGATTTGCTATCATGGAAGAATCCTTCCCTTCCACAACTGGATCCTTCTACTTACAACACACTTGAATACTTGCATGTCCACCCAACACTCAAAACTTAGTAGGGCATAGGTTTCCTCTTCAAGATGGAAAACCTTGGCTATTACATTTATAGGAAACAAAATTATTAGAGTTGAGTTTGTGTAAGATTCGCCAGAAAATAATTTTGGAATGGGTAGTTCTATAGTAGTCCCATTGCTTGTATTCATTGTTGTTTAAATTTTGGAAAAATCAATATCTATGAATATGTCTGTCAAATTTCTATTTAAATTGGCTCTCCTCTGATGAAGTTTGATAGACTTCCATTCATTTTCCAACTTTTTTTGGTTTCTTATTTTCTTTTTATTTATTGCATGCGAGGGAAACTTAACCAGCCAATGCACTCTCAAAATCTATTAGACAAGGATTTTATTTGGTTGGTTTCAAAATCCTTTTCGAAATCTTCGTTTTAGGTGCCTCAGTACCCACTACATCTGTCTGTTGAAGATTTGGAGGAAGCATACATGCCTGCGGGCCATCAACCTCCTAATATGTGTCTCTCTTGTCATCTGAGGCCAAAGGGAAGAAACTTGTGTTAGAGGACAAATACTAGATGAAGGTACAATATATGGTGCATCTCTCTATCTCAGTGGGATGGCTTGATACTGTTTTCTGAGGGTGGAAAGCTACCTTCTGGAAGGGTGATATCTGCCCTAGGATTTGTGCTGGCATATAGATGTATACATGGGAATGCACAACTCACTGAAGAGTTTCTTATGATAAGACATACTAGAAGCAGTGATCATAGTAGTTCTTGCTAGTTTACATAAAGTATTTAACTAACCTTACTCCCTCTTATTCAGGGAGACCCCAAGCCTAATCTTGTCTCTATCATGAAGGTGTCCCAGTGCCTGTTTTGAAAAAGGAATCTCATATGACCAGAATTTCTTTCATCATGAAGAGAATCCATAATCATGCCATGACTTTGACAGTACCCTTCCATAGAGAATTTCTTTGCTATAATATCCAGGAGAGTTCAAAAATTAACTCCCTCTTAGGCAGATGAGGTATGCCATTCCTTTTAGAGATGGATAGTAAGCTAGTCATGAATTTTCTCATTAAATGATCATCAGAGATCTTGCTGCAAAATTCAGAGGGTAACTTCAAAAGGTAATTCATCCATAAATGCATGAAAACATCTTATCATTATCTTCTTCCTTTGAGTAGAAAGCCTTTTCCTCAAGAGATCTATCTCCACATACATGCCCAAAAATTTCCTTTGTTGTACCATATGATGGATACTTAGAATCTGTTTCTGCAATAATGATGGTGAGCACAAACGACTTATTGAAGGACAACTTTCTACTATATCGAAATAGAGGTTTCAGAGAAATTGAATAACACTATATGTGCTCTGTCAATCGAGATAAGGTGAGAATTTTCCAGGAATTTTGGATCTCGTAGTGTATATAGGGATATCTCACAGAGTATTTATCTAATATGTAAGGGGCTCATCCCTAGATTGGATCAGAGCCTTGAGGCATAAAAATTATATAATGTTTTTCTAATAACCTCAGAAATCTCATATGAAGTCTAGTAGCCTCTCCATCTCTTCAAACCTTTAAGTGCATGCCAGGATTTTTATTTTTTATTTTGAATGAAAGGCTCATTAGTAGCCGAATCCGAGCTCCCTTTGAATGTCCTACAATGCAACCAATTGTGTGGCTATTGATCAAGGGATTATTTGGCCTTCAATTATGATCTTCCCTTGTGGGACAACTAATTTATTTAAAAGAAGGGTTCTTTTGTATTCAGGTGTTCATATCCATAATGAGATCCTGACTCAATGTAACCCATATGTCAAATTCAAGGTCTCCATATTATTGTACGTATTGAGATATAGAATCTAATATGTACCTTCTTTAAGGCACATTTTAAGATTTATTCGGAGTGCCATGCTCTTATTCTTCTATCTGATAACATCTCCAAGTGAGTTGTATTCCATATCAAAGTTACTGTAATATATTTTACTAAAAGATCCTTGTAGTTTCTTTAGAGAGGATACCTTTTCAAAAGATACGCTATCCGATAGTGTTGTTCACAATTTCATTTGTGAAAAATACTACAGTACTATATATATGAATACAAAATGTTGTTCTACTACACCTACTGTACTTATGGTATGTTGTACATGTACTTCAAGGGTTATGACAAACCCTAGTTGTTGTCGTTACTGATATCAATACTACTGACCTACTGCATCTGTCCTTAGCATAATTTTAGCCTCTTTTGACATACAAGGCACCAAAGAAAAACACTGGAGCCACTTATGGTAATATCAGACACAAGCGTAGCTATTACTGACACTAAATGACTTAGTTACCTGACACTATATTGATGAGGGCCCTGCCATCCTCATGCTTTGGTCTGATGAAATGATCTTAATATGTGAGACAAGGTGTTGTATTTCAGGATGTAGACTTAAACTTAGTGAACAGTAATCCTTCATGAGAATATTTTCCATCTTTCCATCTTAGCCATAGAGCATAGGTCATTTCCTAGTAAATTTTTTGTAAACCTTTAAATAAAATTTTTACTAAATGCATTGTAAGTTTTGGTGAATGATGTGTCATCAAATTTATTCATTATTGGAAGACTGAATTTCTACTTCTGAACGATTCATAGATGCTATGGGCCTATAAATGATAGTGTCTTTCAATAGTTATCGTCTCGATTATGCCAATTCGAGATGAACTACATCAATATGAAATCACATTCAACACTGAATTTTCACTTATAACATAATGGTCTACACACATATGACATTCACAATTTTTGAAGTTTCGATGAGAATATGATATTTTCTAACGTACTTGAGTCACCTTCAAATTGAACTATCTTTCAAGGATGGAGATCCCAAACTGGAAATACAGGACTATATGTTGGATACAAATCTAGATTGTTTCCACAGGAATCTTATGCAAGCTACAATGTCCAGTTTTCAATAAAATTAGGACAAGTATTCCAAGCCAAATCTGAAGAAAGAGATCGAACCATTCAACTATAATTGCTTTGCTCTTGAACTGGTACATGTCGGCTTAATTCTTCTTGGTAGTGAGATATATATACTAAGTGAATTCATGACATCGGCAAAGAAATGTGTTTCAATCACGATTTGACTATAGCATGATCACAACAATTAGACTCAGAATACTCACATAGACTTTAATGAATATGACCCTTAAAGAATGCATCTGGAGTTTAACCAGATTTCTGAGAGGGTACGAATAAGGCTGATATGTAGTCATACCATTGTAAATATTACTTTGGTGATCTAAAGAATATAGACTCTCCATCTACTCTGCTAATCATTCCTATAAATGGCATGCTCTTCTCTGTTTTTTCTTTCAATGCATTCAAGATATGGATAAGCATTATAGATTCTAAAGAATGTTATCATATGGCTAAAAGTAAAACCATTTTATCTACCCTAAATAAATGTAACACCAAATAACTATTATTGGTGATGATAGGTCTCTAAGCTTTGTATGAGCACGACCCACCTCATCTTCAGGGAATACAAAGGTAGACAAATGTATTGTTACCATTGACCCTCCCTCGAGCAGCATTTTTGGTAACTTTAAAGGTGGGTGGTTTTGGAATGCTCTGCGCAATAGGGATCACTATGATAAAAACCATAAGTAGCTAGACTATGATGATCAACATGTCAGGAGCAGGCAATGTGAATCTCCCAGGCAACAATGTCCTGATAAGTGATGGCATGGAGTTACCTTTGAGCCCTGAGCTTCACCAGCTCGAAATCAAAATATGTTTTCTTTGTGTCCTGTCAATTATAAAAGAACTATTGTGGAGATTGAACGATAATATTATAATGTAGGATAACGCACATTATTTAACACTAGATCGAACCTATATGGTCCTTGATACAAATTTATATCACATTTAAATAATAATAAAAAATAAAAGGAAACAACCATACTCAAGAAGTTTATGGCATATAAAGTGAGATAGAGTCAAAAAACACTATTACCTGGTCATCGTTTTCTACAGTTCCATCGCATTGAGGCTCCACCACCCTACCAGGGTTATCTACACAGCCCTTATTCACCTCAATTGTACTAATATCTCCAACCACCAATCCCATCTCCTTTTCCATGACCAAACCATGTATTCAACAGTATAGACTCTTGTACAGTGCATTCAAAAGTACAGACTCTTGTACAGTGACTTTGCTATATCTCAATGTCACGCCTTTCACAATTCTCAGAATTTTCAAAAGGCATACAATACCTACACTCAACAAATGTAACTATATGAAGATATTATCAATCGAATATCTGGAAAGGCAATTTATCTTATTTTCAAGCTATTGCTTTAGAGACATTCACTTGATATTCCAACCTCCAGAAGGGATATAGCAAAATTCAATAGTAGTAAGCTACCAAAAATTATGGATGTTCTAAGTGAACAAGGTAATCATCGCAATGTTCCAAGGGTGTTCTCTACAAGAGAGATCAAAGAATGATATGATGCCATAAAAGATTTTGACAGACTGCCTCAGCTTATACTCTTCAAATTTGAGCCACAGAGGTATTTTAACTAATGAAATTAGATCTTCAAATATTCTCACAATGCAAGGGTGTATTCAACTTAAACCCTTGATGTTACATATGATTTTCTACACACCTATGTCATTTTTATTCACACACATGATTGTGCCATTTATATTTACATCACATATCAATAGCTACAAGGTTTACTGTGCTAGATTCAACATTGTCAACGATACTTCTATGCAAGATTCTTGACAAATTACAACCCAGATCTAGGAGATATATCACTGCTACAAATTTCAAGGCACTGTGATAAGGCCACATTGCATGAGTAAGTTGTTTCTGACTAGAATATATCTGAGACTGCTTCAAATCATGTTCGTATATGTTTATCTATATGTTTTCTAGTATTAACTACCATTTTGGGTGGTTTCAGTGATAATTTTCAATCTCTTTCTATGGGGATTCAGGATTATTAGGTTCAAGATAAAATTACAATGGACCCAGAATTATCCATCATTGAGGTTGTTAGTGTCAATCTAGTCATACTGCCATCAGTGATAAAAATTTCTCTTTTTCATTTGCATATTAGGAGTCCCATACCATAAATTTTCACCATTCCATTAGGTCATGGATTCATTGATGGTAGTGGTCTTTCATCAGTCTTCCCTCATGTAATACTTGTTGAATCTCCTCTCTATGGTCTTAGTCATGGTCCACTTTCACTCTCATTCCATATTATTAGGTCATAGGGTTGGTCTCATTAGGTTTTAGGGTCTCACCATGGTCAAATTAATGAGTCAAGTGTCAATAAATGTCAGCAAGGTCATGAGGAAGCCTAATAAAATCAAATTCACAGCATCTGGGAAGATAAAAGAAATTTTCTATTCATCTTGATGTAATTTTCGCCTCAAAACCATGTTTTTAGGTGAAAACACACTAATTTGCTTTTATTACCATCTTTTATGTAATTTTATGTCTTCATATGTAATAAGTTGCACTTCAGAAGTTGCTATCTCCACAAAGTCACCACCCTGCCCTTAAGAGAGGTTTTCCACAGCATTTTCAGTCCAGAATCATCTTCTAAGTATTTCCATCAGAAAGATCCCGGAAATATCTTTCCAACGGTATATTACACTCTCAAAACTGACTCCTGGATTGAAATTTATGTCTAAGTGAAAGAAGTTCCCCTATAGCCCAATCTTTCCCCTTTTCCCATTTCCCTCTTACACTTTATTTCATAAAATGTTTAATGTTTCCTTTATAAACCCCCTTTTTCCCTATCCGATGGCATAAATTGCATTGCAAAGTCCTTTGACCCAAAAACTCCGATTCAATTAAATGAACCCCTTCCCTCATTTCCCCTTAAACTTTATAATAAAGTTTTAAAGTTTTTTTTATTACAAATCCCCTCCTCTGATTTTCCCTTCCCGATTGCCATACCTCCGATTGACTTATCGCCGATTGCAAATCCCTGATTGACCCCACCCGATTGCATCTCCACTGTTGATCGTCCTTCCGATCGGACGGCTCACAAAGCCATCGTGCCATCGCAACCGGCATTTTCCATATGTGATTTCCCTCCGCTCCCTCTCTCGCTTCTGATTCTGATTGACCTTTGGGTCCCACCTTAAGACCCTTCCACTCCGCTCCAAAGATATAAAAACATAAAGCTTGTTTTACATTTTTTTAAAGGTAAATCTCCCCATTATCCCTTCGGCTTATTCATTCGCTCCATCACACCTATTCCAATCGCATTGGAATTTTTATAGCTTTACTCTCGCTTCCCTTCCATCCCGATTTGCAATTTCGATTAAACCCCATTCCCCATCGCATCACATTTTTTTATTATGACATGCTAAAAAACCCGTTCCCCTTCCAATCTCCCAATGCGATTGACCTTCCCAGTCCCACCTTAAATCCCTTCTGCCCTTTTCAAAAGGAAAGGGTATTTCCCAATGTAAAGCGAAAAACTTCATTTATATGAGTTTTTCAAAGGGATTCCTCCCATTTCTCATCGCATCGGCTTTTACACTATCACATCGCTCCTCTGCACCATCAGACCTCACTTATTTTCATCACCCTATTGAATTTCCCCATCGCGTCCGCTCCATCGCATCACAACTTTTCAATTATGTCAACACACCCCTTCCTCCCCTCCGATTCCGATTGCGATTGTGATTCGGGCCCACCTCCTTTCCCTTCGCTCCTTCCACTCAAAATGATTATTTTTCTTCATTAAAGGCATAAATTTCAGTTTTGTTGTTTTCAAATGGTTTTCCTCGGCATAAAGAGATTTTCAAACAAAGGAAAGGAAACAGTCAACGGCCGAGAAACTAAATATGAACTAGTAAGACATGTTCAACAACGATTAATAAGGGATTGGTTCTATAGTTGGATGTAACAACGAATCTTAAAGAGGTCAAAATGTATTGTTGTTCCTCCCTTTCAGGGGCATGCTGTTGGTTTCTTTCTATGATCGGACTTCAGTTCTTGTGTAGGAAAAACAACTCCCTTTTTCTGTGGATCTATTTCCCCACATTTCAATCTATTTAATGTAATTTTGAATCATTTGAAAGGAGTCAGTAAGTAGGGGAATAGTGTGGAAATACTTTGGAAGACGCTCTGTGCTCCATTGTAACAGTTTGACAGGGAATTAATAAGAAATGCAGCTCTGATTTGTGGGATTCATGTGGTATGAATTTTAGCTTTTGTTCTCTCCTTTGTGTTCATCTTTAAATTTGTTACGTTTACCATACATTCATAAACATTTATGGTTGAATGTTTTCAAGATAGATAGGTAGAATCCATTTTTAATGCTCTACCTTGGGAAATCATTCAATATTCTGTGCTTTCTTCTATTTGAAAAGGATCCATCTCCTATGCCCTTTTCAGCTCCTCACCAGTCTTACCATCCCATCACTACTTAAACTTAACTGCTAAAATTTCCTGCCTACTTTGCCCCATGAAATACCATGTATCCCTGATTTAATTCCCCAGTTTCAAACTGTCCCATTTGTTCCATACAACCCTGAAATTAATACGTTAAAACATTTCCTATCATTATACCTACCCTAAAATCAGTTTATTCTTATACTTCATTGAATATATTTCACGGAGAGAGCCCTCTCTTGACCTTGTAGGACTAGCTACAAGGCTGAGAACGGTTTAAAGGTTACCCTGATTTTCCTTTTTCAGCCTGAGGTCTAGATCAGGTGATAACAGAGGTTATGTTTGTGATGGTCATGTAAGAAATTTCCCACCCTTATCCAATCATAACTTCCAGGAGAGGATTTCTTAATCTTTATTTCCTAACAACAAATTTTAACTTTGAAATTCCTTCCAAAAACTAAATAGTTAAATTATCTTTTATTACTATGCCAACATAGCTACATGACAACATAGACCAAAAGATGATATAACTTCATGATAAAATTTTCTCTAGCAGTATTCTGGTGCTAAATTGAGTTTCATTAGGGTGTCAACTTCTCTAGGTCATGATAAGGTTAATTATGATGCAAACATCTTACTCTTATCACTCCAATATGTAATATTATAAGGTTAAATAAGCTTCAAAAATCCCTAAATTGATAGTCTTGGGTTAAATAGTACTTGAAAAGCCTTAAAGCTCTTCTAATTAATCCATATTAGTCTCGAACACAAGGCACCCTTAACAAACCCCTAGTACACATACTTGTGTAAGTCATAAAAAATTTAAACATAACCAATTGGCACCTTAAATTTGAAGTCACTTCTTATACATAGCTTATGCCTTTTAGGCTAGGAAATTTTCCTTTTTCGTGTAAATAGGCTTTCATATCTTCTCTAAAGGAATCCAATTTTTTTTTTGGATAGAAGTAAGCTTTATCCTCTGCAAAGGAATCCTTTAGGTATGAAATCATTAGTTATTTGGAATTTTAAAGTCCTATCTTTCCCTCCATTGGTTACTTGGAATTTTACAACAATTTTCAAAGGGCATAACTTTCTCATGTGAACTCTGTCTTGAATGTAATTTTCATGCTCTACATACTCATATCATCTCTTTTTGAAAATTTCACTATTTTCGGATTGTGGTTGTACAATTTTCACTGAAAATTCCCTCTAATCCCTGTATCTTAAGCTTCCAAAAGGCATAAATATTGCATTGAAGCACAATTTCAGTGTCGTGTTTTTTGAAAGTCCAAAATTTTTCAAACACTTTCTAAGCAATCAATTTCAGTTTTTTGTGTCATTTTACTTCTACATTGAATATGCCTAGTTCAAGTAAGATATTACATACAAGTACCAAATTATTTCTTTTGGTAATCTCATATGGAGGATTCACTGAAAAGTAAAAGAGTTTCCCATCTCATATGGAGGATTCACTAAAAAGTAAAAGAGTTTTCCAAGTCACCTTAGAAACAAAAGTTGCGTTGATGGATGCATCAAAGCATGACAAATGGGACAATAGAAACAACTCAGTACAACAACTTGTTGGGATGTCAATCTCTAATGAGTTGTAATTTCTCCTTGAAGGGGTTTATACACCAAATTCAACTTGGAAGAAGATGGAAACTATGTTTGGTAAGCACAACCATATTCAAGCCCACCAGCTCAGATATCAACTCATGTTTCTAATCCTAATGATTGTACTTTCATTGAATATTTTTTCTCAAAATTTAAGTCTTCCTGACTCTCACTTCTAGACTGTGGCATTGATAAATATGATGATCAAATATTTTTTGTTGTTCCTTAAACTTTGGAATTTCCTATTCTCTTTTTGTATCCACTTTTCACTCTGTTATGGAACCTTTTTTTTAATGGTGTTGCTTATATAATGCCCTCTTTTGACACATATTTTGATTCTCTAGTATGAGAGCAAGACAATCTCTCACATCTTGGAGTTATCAGTGTTGTAGGTAACTCTAACAAAACCTTAGTGGCACACCAAATCCATGGATTGGAGCACTCCAACAAACAACATCCTGACAACAACAAAATATTCAAGGGTTACAAAGCCTTTTAGCCTTCTCCTGCACCCAACGATGATAAAGGAGCTGAGTAAAAACGCATGAAACCTGAGAACAATGAGATTTTTGAAGGTGAAATACTTGTCTAGGGTCAAATGTTTAAAAAATAAGAAAGCCCTCGAAATAGGCAAAAAAACAACATCCATCCAAATCATTCTCCTTCTACTCTTCTAATCATTCCACTAAACGACATACTCTTCTCTATTTTTTCCTTCAGTTCATTCAAGATATGGATACAGATTATATATTCTAAAGAATGTTATCATATGGATAAAAATAAAACCATTTTATCTACCCTAAATCAATGTAACACCAAACAACTATTTATTGGTGATGATAGGTCTCCAAGCTTTATATGAGTATGACCTGCCTTCTCTTCAGGGAATACAAAGGTAGAAAAATATATTGCTACCATTGACCCTCCCTTGAGTAGAATTTTTTGTAACTTTAAAGGTGGGTGATTTTGGAATGCTCTACGCAATAGGGATCACTATGAGAAAAACCATAAGTGGCTAGACTGTGATGATCAACATGTTAGGAGTAGGTAATGTGAACCTCGCAGGCAACGATGACCATATAAGTGATAGCATGGAGTTACCTTTGAGTCTTGAGCTTCACCAGCTCGAAATCAAAATATGTTTTCTTAGTGTCCTGTCAATTATAAGAGAAATATTGTACAGATTGAACAATGATATTATAATGTAGGATAACACACATTATCTAACACTAGCTCAAACCAATATGGTCCCTGATACGAGTTTAATATCACATTTAAAAAGGGAAGATCTGAAGACTGAAATCTGGGAAATGGTAGAAGAATCCATATCAATGCACTGGATGCTCCCAGCTCTCAATGCCACCTTCATCACTCTCATTCCAAAGGAGGAGCAAGTGAAGACTCCCAGCAAATATCAACCAATATCCCTCTGCAATGTTCTGTATAAGTTAGTCTCCAAGGTGATCACTAACCGCCTAAAGCCTTTGTTTCCCCTTCCCATCTCTCAAGAGAAAACTGGCTACATTGAAGGAAGAAATATACTCGACGACATCATTCTCACCCATGAGGTCACGCATTCATTGAAAACCTGCAAGATTCCAGGTATGCTCCTAAAGATCGATCTTTCCAAGGCCTTCGATAAACTCAGCTGGGATTATATTCAACAAATGCTAACAGCCTTTGGATTCAATAAAACTTAGATCCAATGGATAATGAGCCTCATCACTTCCCTGATATACTCCATTCTACTCAATGGATCCCCCTCCGCGCCCTTCTCTCCATCCATAGGAATCTGTCAACAGGGCCCTCATTCTCCCTTTCTCTCTGTCCTGATGGTGGAAGGCTTAAGCAGGCTCATTAAATCCCATGTCAGACCAAGATTCATTAAGGGGCTCTACCTTCACTGTCATCCTCCTATAACCCACCAAAATTTCGTCGATGATAACATGCTCTTCGGTCATCCCTCTATGCAGGAAGCCACCTCCTTCAAGACCATTCTAGACTGCTTCTCCCTGGATGCTGGAACTTCTATCAGTAAGACCAAATCCAAGATCTTTTTCTTCAATACCCCTCTCCTCACTCAACGCAATATTTCTCACATTCTTGGATTCTCAATATCCTCCCTTCCCTCCAAGTATCTAGGTTCTCCCCTCATTGATTTTGCCATTAAGCATGCCTCCTGGAAATATTTGCTTGACAGATTAGAGACCCGTCTTTCTCTTTGGACCCATTGTGCCCACAATCTTGCTAGTCGCCTCATCCTGGTAAAATTTGTTCTCCAATCCATGCCTTTCTATCTTTTTTCTATGCTCGTTGCTCCTAAATGGGTACTCAAATCTATTAGAAATCTTCAGCAAAATTTCCTCTAGGGAAGAAATAAGGATCAAAGAAAATGGGTGCTAGTCAACTGGAAAGATGTATGCGCCCCAAAAATCTCAGGTGGGCTAGGCTTGAGAGATCCTCTGCATAGTAATGAAGTCATGGGAGAAAAAATCTGGTGGTAGTGGATCTCAAATCCGGAAATCCCTTCGGCGTAGCTTTGGATCTCCAAATATGCTGAAAATTGGCCAATCATAGATCTCATTCGCTTCGATGCTGAGAAGGACGGGTCTCTCACCTGGAAAGAAGCTAAGTAGCATAGGGCTCTAGTAAGAGACCATAGCTTTTGGGAAGTGAGGTCAGGAAATCAAGCAAATTTCTGGAATGCTTCCTGGCAACAAATGCCCAAATTGGCCACACTCTTCCCCAAATATGATTGGCAGGGAATCCTAGGGCACCAAAACCAACCTTGGATCAACCACTTTTTGGAATCATAGAGAAACATGCAGATCCCTCCACAATTTCATCAGTGGCTCTCGGCGGATCAATTCCAGGAGCATCATGGTCTTCATCTCACGAATTATATCAAGCAGGAACTAAATAAACGGAGAATCTGTCGGGCAGATGGGGACGGCATAATTTGGTGGGGTTACACCACAATGGGGACATTATCCATAGAATAAGCCTATTGATTACTCCTCCCCAACCACCATGATCAACAAGATATCATTTAGGAGAAAATTTGGCATCCCAGAATATGGCCTAAGATCTCTACTTTTCTTTGGATCCTCAGCAAAAGGTGAATCCTCACTTGGGATAATATTTGCAAGAAGGGGTTTGTTGGCCCCTCTCGATGCCCCAATTGTGGAAGTAAGGAAGAAACCAGCGAGCACCTCTTCAACGAGTGCACTCTCACCATTACTCTTTGGGACAAGGCAATGCAGCTAAGCAGGCGGTCAGACAAAATTCCAGGAAACATACTCAACACCATCCAATGTTGGGCCGCCACTCCTTACCTCTGTAACATTCTTAATTCCCTTTGGACCATCCTCCCTAGGCACATCCTATGGAAAATCTAGAAAGAATGAAACCGCAGAATATTCAAAGATCTAAGTACCCCTCCTGACATCCTTTGGAACTTCATCTGCAGTAATATTCAAGAAACCCTGGCCCTCCAATGATGGTAGTACTCTGATCTCCCCACTCATCCAGGGGAAAAATCATTTGGGCTAACTGGAATCTTAGTCTCCACTCATTCCCAATCTCAGAGCCCCCTTCAAACCATTCCCCCTGCTCCCTTGTTCTTGGTCTCCTCCTCTGCCCAAGCTCTTCAAGCTCAATTTTTATGCGGCATCCAAAGGGAACCCAGGAGATGCTAGGTTTGGTGGAGTTTTCAGAAATTATGATGGAAATGTGCTAATGATATTATTTGGTTCTTTAGATTGGGACACCAACAACTCTGCAGAGCTTAAGGGCATGTTCCAAGGGCTCCTACTGGCTCAGGAAAACAATTTCTTGCCCTTGGTTATTGAAAGCGACTCCAAAATCATCATTGACATGGCCACACACCTTCAAGCCAAATATTCTACCACAAAATTTTCCAAGAGCTGGCACCTGGAAACTCGAATCATGCTTCTGAAATAATGGATTCACAACCACTTAGCAATCAACTTCCAGCACATCAAAAGAACAGCCAATAAGGTTGTTGATCTATTAGCCAATAAGGGAGTCTCACGCAATGCTCCTCTCAACTCTAGCACTCTCTCCTCCTTGGATGATGAAGCAGTCAAACATGAATGCACTCTGCTGGTGCACAAAGATCTGCTCCCCCCGGATGCGGGTGCCCGCCAGTGAATTAGTGTGCCACCAGGAAACCATGTGGAGAGACACTTGGATACTCCACGTGACCGCTTATGGAAAGAAGGACTGCGATAAATGCTGGCTTGAGGGAGCCATTAACTCGACCTCCACCACCTTCTCCTCGACGTCCCAGCTCTGCAACTCATTAAGGCCGCTTTCCATGGCCATTAAGCCCGTCACCTTGGCCCTTTCATCCTCATTTCGGCCCTCCCGCCTACTCTCGGTGCATTTGTCTGTCAATTTCCCTCCGCCTCTAGTGTAAGGTCCTCTTTCAACCTGCCTCAACCTTCCCTTTGGAAGTTGTTCTTCTCCTGTGTTTTCTACGGCCCCTTCCTAGTCTGACGACTCGACTCCTTGGAAAATTATGCCTCAACGCCACAAAATGAAGTGCAGAAGAGCTGGGCGGCATGGCCAGCCTTCTCGTCCTTCACTTTCACTTGCCCAGGGTCATGACCTAAATATTTCTATTGGCTGGAATGAGCTTGATAGGAACACCCCTGTTAACTTGAACGCCCAGCTCTCTCTACAGCTCCCTGTCCCTACTTCGACTCCCTCCATCCCCCACAGCAAGATGACGCCACGTAAATCTACCATTCCTCCTGAGCCTGCTTTCATCCGTCTTAAGATTAAGGCCCTCTTGGTGCAAAGCCCCTACAGCGGTAGAAAAGAATCCATTGACAACTCTGGCAATAGTGAAGATAGCAGCTCGAACCAAGAGGTTGAAAATAAGATGGAATAGTCTGGACTGCATGTAGCCTTCTTGGCTAAACTCGACACCCCAGCATCACCACATCCTCAACCTCCTAGCCACGCGTGGAGCAAGGAGATGGATGATGGGTGCTACATGTGCAGAATTGAGGAAGAAGTTCCCACCTCCAGCAACAAGAATGCAGGTTCACATTAGGTTCAGTTTTTTAATTCTCATTAGCATGCTCATGTTTTGGAATTGTATACTCTGTGACTCGTGTTCTATTTTGGTAACTATATTTATTGGTTTCCCGCTTTAGGCAGCAGTTAATCTCTATTTTTGAAGGACTGGTTTCCCCGACTAGGCAATCCCACTTTTGGTGGAAAACTGTTGAAACTTCCCTCTGGATTGGACTCGTCAAATCCAAATGAAGAGACCTGTAATTTTTTTTTCTATATGATATAATAGAAATATTTTAACTTAGAAAAAAAAATATCACATTTAAAAAATAATAAAAAATAAAAAAGAGAAGGAAACAACCATAATCAAGAAGTTTACGACATATAAAGTGAGAGAGAGTCAAAAACCTCTATTACCTAGCCATCATTTTCTACAATTCCATCACATTGAGGCTCCACCACCCTAACAAGGTCGTCTACACATCCCTTATTCACCTCAAATGTACTAATATCTCCAAACACCAAACCCATCTCCTTTTCCATGACCGAATATTTTATTCAATAGTACAAACTCTTGTACAATGTATTCAACAATACAGACTCTTCTACGGTGACTTTATTATTTCTCAATGTCACACCTTTCACAATTTTTAGACTTTGCAAAAGGAATACAACACCTACACTCAACAAATGTAACTATCTGAAAATATTGTCAATAGAATATATGGAGAGGAAATTTATGTTATTTTTCAAGCTATTGCTTTAGAGACAATCACTTGATATTCCAACCTCTAGAAGGGATATAGAAAAATTCAATAGTAGTAAGCTATTGATGCAGACTAGCTGCAGAAATATCAGAATACATGTGGAAACTATATAGTTTACACTCCACACAACCTTATTACCCGCAGCGGATTTTTTTTAACTTCGAAACTTTTTAAACACACATATGTTCGTGACCAACAAAATTAACCTAACCAAACACATAGAACCCAAAACAATGCATATACACAGAATTTCTTACTGGACGGTCCCACAATAAGCTTGACCAATCACTGGCGATCAAAAATAGCACAATTTGTAATTTAAATTTAACACTCAAACCTTATTCCTTGCGAACTGCTAATTCTCGTTGAGCCAACACGTGGCCTCCCCTTTTTCGCATCGCAAACAAATTAGTTTATTTTGTGATGCCTTAACTCTTATCTTCTAAATCTCGTGAATTGCGTAGTCACTTCCCGTGCGCTACGATCTCCACTGTTGGTTTGATTCTTGCTCTGACGATCCTCATTATCTCTCCTCCTCCTCACTTCGCATCGCAGATTAAACAATTTAACTTGCAACTCTTTAATAGTAAACTCAGTTCTGTGCGATGTGCAATGGTTCTCAACTGTGATGAGATCTCTCCCATTGATCGGGTTAAAATCTACAACCCTCCTTGTGCCTACAATCTGATTATCCTCCGATGGTATATATATATATATATATATATATATATATATATATATATGATTCAATAGAGTTTTAAACCAATAGTTTCAAAACAGAGAGCCCGATCAATTACAAAACACTTGAAAATTAATAATAAATGAACTTACAGAGCCAAGCCCTTGATCGACTGGTTATTACAATTGTTTATGCTCTCTCTGCTCTCTCCTCTCACCCACCTATTTCACACTTATCTCACTCTTTTCCATGCTCTACTCACTCTCTCTCACCTATCTCATACATACATACATACATACATATATATATATATATATCTGAAGTGGTCTCACCTAAAATATATTTCCATTGAACCACTCGTAACAAATAAATGCTACCCTATTTCTAAGCTCTTATCCTACCTGGCTCAATCTCCTCGCAGGGAGACACCAATTTCTATTTTTATTCCTAATTAATTTAACAAACCCAAACAGACTAACTTCTCTCATTTAAAACTAAGTAAAATATTAATGACCAATATTTTTCCACCTCATGTTATCCACAACATGTGAACATACAACCACATTTCTAGCTAAGTCCGGATGCTTCTGCATCAAACTCTTGGTGAAGAAAATATTGATCCATCAATGCTTCAGGAACTATACTAAAATTCTGTAACTCTGCTGCTGTCATCCAACTGGCATCTTCCACAGGGTGTCCTTTCCATTTGACTAGATATTGATAGTAAGTTTTTCCTCTGGTCTTCTCTACTGCTCTTTTCTCCAAAATGGCTTTCGCTTCTTTCTTTTTTCTCTTTCGCATATGTTCCTTCCAATTCAAAGTTTGGTCTTCCTCTTCTGTAGATTTTTCTTGTAGCTCTTCCTTTGTTCCTTTGTATAGGTACAAATCTGAAACATTAAAGATAGGTGATATTCCAATACCTGCTGTTAATTCAATCTCATATGCATTTGAAGAAAATTTCTTCAAAATCTACATGGTCCTATCTTTTTCATCTTTAATTTGTTGTAATTCCTAACAAGAAACCTTGCTTTTCTCAGGTACACCATGACTAGATCACCTACTTGGAATTATTTTTCTTTTCTCTTCATATCAACTCTCTATTTGTATCCTGCAATCTGACTTTGCATCTTCATGTAGTATCTGCATCTGTTCTGCAAACTCTTCAGCCTTTCCACTCCTTATCTCTTGTTTTCCTAAATTTATGAGCTCATATACACCTCTTGGACTCATCCCAAAAACAATCTGGAATGAACACATCCTAGTACTTCAATTGGTAGTATCATTATAAGAAAACTCAGCCTGAGCAAGTGCTAAATCCCACTGCTTAGTATTTTTATACACTAAGCTCCTCAATATATTTCCCAAGCTTCTATTCACTACCTCAGTCTGCCCATCTGTTTGAGGGCGATAAGCTGAACTAAAACTAAGGTTGGTACCTAGTTTCTTCCATAGAGTTCTCTAGAAATTCCCAACAAACTTGGTATCCCTGTCAAACACAATACTTATAGGCAATCCATGTAACCTTACAACTTTTGAAAAAAACAGATTAGCAATATGTGTTGCACCACCAGTTTTCTTGCATGCAATGAAATGAGCCATTTTAAAAAACCTATCCACCACAACATAAATGGAATCATTTCCTCTTTGAGTTTTTGGAAAACCCAAAACAAATTCCATACTAACTGCATCCCATGGTCAGTTTGGTATTGGTAATGGCTAATACAATCCTGTATTTTGACTTCTCCCCATAGCATGCTGTCAAATCCTGCATTTCTCAACAAATATCTTAACATCAGTTTTCATCTTTTGCCAGTAATAAAAATCATTTACCAGAGAAAAAGTCTTGTCTTGTCTAAAGTGTCCAGATAAGCCTCCATTTTGTTTTTCCTTAATTGTGTTTTCCCTCATAGAACATTTGGGAATACACAGTTTATTACTTTTGAGTAGCAAACCTCCTTGGATAATATAATCCAACCATTGGCTTCAATTATGAACTACGGGATTTTACATAGCTGCATAAATTTCCTTAAATTCTACATCTTCTTTATACATGTCAACCATTTCTTCAAATCCTACAACACCAAATTTTAATTCTTGCATGATCAAATTCACTCTACTCAAAGCATCAGCAACTTTGTTCAACTTATCGCTTGTATGCTTAATCACAAAAGTAAAACCCTACAAAAATTCTACCCATTTTGCATGTTTCTGGTTCAA
The DNA here is from genome assembly GCA_034641835.2 of Pinus albicaulis. Lineage (NCBI taxonomy): Eukaryota > Viridiplantae > Streptophyta > Pinopsida > Pinales > Pinaceae > Pinus > Pinus albicaulis. The sequence goes on along the minus strand of CM076573.1, from coordinate 302,976,201 downwards.
TTTTGGCTGGTTTTTATAAACTGTAACGCATGGTTATCATAATATAATACAAACTCTTTTGGTAACAAATAATGTCTCCATTTTTTCAAGGCTTGCACAATAGCATAAAACTCTTTGTCTTAAGATGAGTATTTCTTCTTAGCTTCATTCAGTTTCTCACTGAAGTATGCTATTGGCCTCTGTTCTTGACTTAAAACTAATCCAATTGCAACTCCACTAGCATCAGTTTCAACATGGAAAACTTTTTCAAAATATAGCAAAGCTAAAATTGATTTTTCTGTAATTTTCTTCTTCGACAACTTAAAGTTTCGGTCTGTTGCTTCTGTCCAATTGAATGACTGATTAGTTTCCTTGATTGTTTCAATAATGGGTGCACAAATATGACTAAAGCTTCTGATAAATTTTCTATAGAAACTTTCAAGACCGTGAAAACTTCTTACCTCAAATATGTTTCTTGGAGTTGGCCAATTCAAAATTTCTTGGACTTTTTCTGTATCCATTTTCAAGCCTTCTTCAGAAACTACAAATCCCAAATAGACTAGCTCTTCCTTCATAAAACTGCATTTCTTCAAATTTATTAGTAGCTTCTCTTTTTGCAAAGTTGTTAGAACCAATTTAAAGTTCTCCAGATGCTCTTCTTTACTTCGACTAAAAATTATAATATCATCAAGATAAACAACTACAAACTTTCCGGCATATTCCTTTAAGACTTCATTCATTAATTTCATGAATGTGTTGGGTGTATTAGTGAGCCCAAAAGGCATCACTAACCATTCATACAAACCATTATTTGTTTTGAAGGTAGTCTTCCACTCATCCCCTTCTCTAATGCTTATCTCATGATAACCACTCTTCAAATCTATCTTAGTAAAATATTTTGATCCACTCAAGCAATCCATTAAATCATCCATTCATGGTAAAGGAAAATGAAACCTGATGGTGATTTTGTTTATGGCTCTAGAATCTGTGCACATGCGCCATTCACCTCCTTTATTTGGACTGAGTATTATTGTTACAACACATGGACTAAGGCTCTCCCTTATCAACCCCTTATCCATCAACTCCTACACTTGTCTTCCAACTTATGCATTTTCTTGAGGAGTTAACCAATATGCTGCTTTATTCGGAAAACTTTCTCCAAGTATTAGATCAATGTGATGACTAATACTTTTGATTGGTGTTAATGCATTTGGCAACTTGTCCATAACAATATCAGCAAAATAATTCAACAAATTTCGGATTTCTTCAGATAAATATTCTAAATTTGTGGAAGTTAGAATTACCTTGGGTCTTCCTACAACAAGAAAATGCGTCTCCTCATCCTTCTCAACTTCTTGCAACAGTTCTTTCCCACTCATCAGCATAACACTGTTTCCAGGTGATTCCTTTTCAGCTTCATCCTTCAATGGTAGCAGTGTCTCTTTTTTTCCATCCTTCTCCAAAGTATAAGTGTTTATTCTGCCATCATGTATGGCTTTCTGATCAAACTTCCAAGGTCTTCTTAGTAATATGTGACATACATCCATCGGCATTACATCACATAATATAACATCCTTGTAAGTACCAATCTGGATGTCTACCTTACAGTGTTCTGTCACAATAATTTGATGTCCTTTTTGTAGCCGTCATACCTTATAAGGAGTAGGGTGTACTATTTTTACCAATCCGAACTTGTCCACCATCTTTGTAGAAACAAGGTTGTCAGTGCTTCCACTATCAATTACCACTTTCCATCATTTTCCCTTGGACTTGCATATAGTCCTGATTAGATTCTTCCTCTAAGCTGGTTCTCCTACTTCTTTTCCTGCTTTAAGCAATACCCTTTTCAATAACAAGGATTCTCCTGCTTCGGGAGGTTCCTCTTTACTTGCAATCTGAGGAATTTATTCCTTTTTTTCAGCAACATTCACATTTCTCTAGGTTTTTGACTTATTATGAGGACAGTCCCATGACCCATGTCCCCATTCACCACATGTAAAGCACCAAATATTTCTTCCTCAACCTGAGTCTCCTCTCTGTGGTGATTTTCTACTCAAACCTCCTGCTTCATTATGGAAATGTTGAAATCTGGGTTTGAATGTTCTTCTTCCTCTTGCTGAACTCTTTCCTTCATTCCTCTGAATTTTCTTCCTATGTATCTTCTCTTCTGCTTTTAAGGCTGCTTGGTAAGCATCTTCAATTGTCTCTAGATTTAATAGACTGATCTCATGCTGGATATCATACCTCAAGCCATTTATATGCCTGGCTACTTTCTCAAAATCATCCTCTACATATCCAGCTCTGATATTCATCTTATTAAACTCCTCTGTATATTCTTTCAATGTCATCCCTTTTTGTTTCAAATTCTGTAATTTCTTAAAAACATTTAACTGATAATCCTTGGGCATGAACTTAAATTTTAAATTGCTTACCATTTTATCTCATCACTTGATTTTGTGCTTTCCTTTTCTTTGTTTGGATACCTGTAACTCCTCCCACCATATAGCTGCATGACACTTTAGTTTGGTAGCTGCAAACTTCACTTTCATTTTATCTTCAACTTCTTCAAATTCAAAGTACTTGTCTAATGAATTGATCCAATCCATTAACTCTTCCACGTTGATATTTCCATCATACAAAGGTACATCCACTTTTGGTCTTCTAGTTGCCTTAAAATCAACATCTTTAGCATTTTAGCTGCTTCATCTTTTGCTTCTTCTTCTTCCTCAGAAGTTTCCTCTGTTGCGCTGACATCTCCTTCTTCAGGTGCTCTCCTCTAAGCAACCTCTATTGTCTCCATTCTTGTACGAAGATGTCAAATTTCATCCAGCAGAATTGCATTAGCTTCTGATCTTCGACGACCTATACCAGCTCCTCTCCTGGGTGGCATGTTTGCTCCAAATTTCAAGAACAAAACTCAAGTCTGCTCTGATACCAAATGATATAGACTAGCTACAGAAATATCAAAATACACGCGGAAACTATATAGTTTACACTCCACACAACCTTATTACCCACAACGGATTTGTTTTAAGTTCAGAGATTTTTAAACATACATATGTGTGGGACCAACAACATTAACCTAAACAAAAACATAGAACCCAAAACAATGCATATATGTGGAATTTCTTACCGAAGGGTCCCATGATAAGCTTGACCAATCACCGGCGATCGCAAATCACACAAATTGTAATTTAATTTTTAACACTCAAACCTTATTCCTTGCGAACTCCACAGTTTCGTTGAGACAACACGTGGCCTCCCCTTTTTCACATCGCAAACAAATTAGTTTACTTTGCAATGCCTTAACTCTTATTTTCTAAATCTCACAAATTGTGAACTCGTGCACTACAATCTCCACCGTTGGTTTGATCCTTGATCCAACGATCCTCGTTATCTCTCCTCCTCCTCACTTCACATCGCAGATTAAACAATTTAACTTGCAACTCTTTAACAGTAAACTCGGTTATGTGCGATGTGAGATGGTTCTCAACTATGATGAGATCTCTCCCGTTGATCGGGTTAAGATCTACAGGCCTCGTCGCTCCTGTAATCTGACTATCCTCCAATTGTATAGCTAATATATATATGATTCAACATATTTTTAAACCAATAGTTTCAAATTGAGAGCCTGATCAATTACAAAACACTTGAAAAATAATAATAAATGAACTTACAGAGCCAAGCCCTTAATCGGCTGGTTATTACAATTGTTTATGCTCTCTCTGCTCTCTCCTCTTGCACACCTATTTCACACTTATCTCACTCTTTTCCACGCCATGCTCTCTCTCTCACACCTATCTCATACGTATATATATTTATTTGAAGTAGTCCTTCTCAAATGAAATATATTTTCATTGAACCACTTCTAACAAACAAATGCTACCCTATTTCTAAGCTCTTATCCTACTTGGCTCAATCTCCTCACAGAGAGAAACTAATTCCTATTTTTATTTCTAATTAATTTAACAAACCCAAACAAACTAACTTCTCTCATTTAAAACTAAAAAAAATATTAATGACCAATGTTTTCCACCTCATGTTAGCCACAACATGTGAACATACAATCACAGTGTTCGCTAAGTCTGGATGCTCCTGCATTAGCTACCAACAATTATGGATGTTCAAGTGAACAAGGTAATCATCACAATGTTCCAAGGGTGTTCTCTACAAGATAGATCAAAGAATGATATGATTCCATAGAAGCTTTTGACAAACTACCTCAGCTTATACTCATATTTGAGCCACAGAGGTATTTCAACTAATGAAATTAGATCTTCAAAGATTGTCACAATGCAAGGGTGTTAATTTTTGACAAATAGGTCCAAAATCCATGTTGTGATACTCACATGAAGATACAAATATCTTTATTGGATTCCTCTTTAGGAGAGGTGTAAGATCGATCTAAAGATCATCTTGATCCGATGAGAAAAACATTTATTTTGAATTTATTCAAAATATGTGCAGGTTAGCCTTAAGGTTTTGTGCCCCAGCATTTGTGTCACACACCCTCACTGATGGATATATATTGGTCAACGTTGGAGGAAATTTTCACTCATCTCATCCTCACACATTTGTCTCTCTCCTCATCTGATTGGTTCGATGTCCGTGGTGGCTCTTCTCTCCACACGTGCAAAAATTCCAACAACAACACATTTCTAATTTCGGTCTAGGGTTTCTACAGCAAAATTTTACCAGCGTTGACTTTCATCAACGCAAGGTCAAATCGACCTAAAACTCTCCCAAAAGTTTGATTTTCATAATCCACAATTTCTTGCACTATTCCAGAGGAAAAACGTTGACTTTGAATTTTCAACATTGACCTAGCTGCTGCTGCTGTTTGTGTTGACCATGGAATTTTGGGTTGACTTTTGAGTTGACCGCTTCGGCTATCCTAGAGGGTTGTGTGACATTGCTAGTTGGCTGACCATTTTGAGACTTTGTTGGTTGAAGCATCATGTTTACTGCCATAACACACCAACACACTTATATATTTATGGCTTGTCTTCTGTCGATCTATTGGTATGTTCTATCAGCATTTTACTTTATTGTTTATGTGATTTATATCCGATATTGAAGAAAATGCAAAGTTTCATCAAGCATAGAACATATACAAAAATTTACATGGTATCAGAGCTGAGGTGAAGACAAATTCCTAGTTTTTAGCAATCACCTAAGAAGAGGATGGGTTCCTCAAACTACAATGGCTTTAAGGCTGATGACAAATTGACAGGGAAGGATGACTTCCATGCTTGGAAGATGACATTGGATCTTAATTTGGAAGACCAAGATGTCTGGAATATGTGTAGGGTAAAATGCAAGAGCCTCTGTCCACTGCTACTCCTGCTGCCAAAACAAAGTATAAGAAGGGGGAGATCAAAGCAAAGCTGATGATTAGGGACTCAATTCACAAGAGTCTGGTTTCCTACATCTATGAGATTGGCACATCCAAAGAGATGTATGATAAGTTGTACCACATGTTCAATGCCAACAATGTGAATCAAGTCCTATTCTTCAAGAATCAATTGAAGAATCTGAATAAAGGCAGGGATGAGTCTATTCAATCATACTTTCTGAAGCTGACTGAGATCAAGAATAATCTATTGGCTATTGGGGAGACAATAGCTGATTGAGAGATGGTTCTCACTGCACTTTTAGGTCTCTCATCCGAATGGCATGTATTAAACACTACCATTCTCAATAATAATGTCATACTTGACTTTGACGAAGTACTATCTATATGCCTACAAGAAAAGACAAGGATGAAGGAATACGAAAATGAAGGAAATGTTGCCTTCGCTACTCATTCTAGAAACAAGAAATTTGGTGGTCGTAGGAACAAAAGAAGAGCAGGGGCCCAAGGAAAAAAGTTCAAGTGTTACACTTTTTAGAAGCCAGGTCACTATGCTAGAGAATTCCCTTTCAAGAAGGATTCTCCCGATGATGATGACAACAACAACAACCAAAGAAATGGCAATCAAAGGAAAAACAGGTTCAAGGTGAAGAGGAAGGCTCCCTCTGGCAGAAATGGTCAACCTTTCAAAAGGTCAAGAAATTCCAGGTATGAGGAATCATATGTTGTTGATAAAAAAAATGAATCCATTCTTGTATCTGCCCTCTCTGCTTCATCTCCACCCGACACTATTGATGTTTGGTTGATATATAGTGGTGCCTCAAGGCACATCACTAGGTTCAAGGAAGCACTTTCTGATATGGTTGAGAAGGATACTAATCTGGAAAGTATCCTTGGAGATAATGCCACATATCCCGTGAAAGGGATAGGGACTGTGACCCTCCACTTGTCTCAAGGTCAAGTCCTCTGCTTGAAGGATGTACTCTATGTACCTAATTTGAAGAAGACCCTTATGTCTATATCGGCCATGGAAGACAAAGGTTTCGATGTGGAATTCATTAATGGGAAGGTGCGCATCTGGAAGAATATTTTCAAGGAATCTGTCACGATTGGGTTTAGATTTGATACACTCTACTAGGTTGGAGGAAGTCCACTGGGAGTGATGACGTGCGATACTATTTGACAGACAAAACTATGGCACTGAAGGTTTCGACACCTTCACTACAAGGCCCTTCCCGAAGCAAGGAAGGTGATGATGGGGATGCTTGAGTTCACAAATAATCATGAAGGTGTATGTCAGGGTTGTGCCAAAAGAAAGCATACAAGGGGACCTTTCCCCACAAGCATCACTAAGACATATGATGTCTTGCAATTAGTACATTCTGATCTATCTGGTATGTTGCCCGTGACATCCTTGGGAGGATGTTCTTATTATATGATGTTCATAGATGACTCTCTCACAAAACCTGGACATACTTCTTGAAGAAGAATGATGTGGCTTTCATGTGGTTATGTACCTTCAAAGCCTTGGTGGAAAATCTGTCAGGGAAGAAGATCAAGATACTGAGGACCGATAATGGCACTGAATATGAGACAAACGATTTCAAGGACTTTTGCAAAGAAGCTGGCATCAAGAGGAAGACGACCATTTTCTATTCTCTGGAGAATAATGGCATTGTTGAACAAAAGAATAGAACCATTGTGGAAGTTTCCCGTGCCATGCTATGTGATAAGGATCTACTGAAGTTTTTGTGGGGATAAGTTGCGAAGACTGCTGTGTACATAAAAAAACTAATGCCTGCATTCTGCTCTGGGCTCCAAAAATATTGAAGAGGTTTTCACTGGTAAGAAACATGACATCTCACATTTTAGAGTTTTTGGATGTCCTGTTTATTTTCATGTGCCGAAAGAGGAGAAGAGCTAGCTGGATGCTTCTGGAAAGAATGGAATGTTTGTGGGCTACAACGAAACTTCGAAGGCCTATAGAGTCTATGTACATGGTCAAAGGGAAGTAGAGATATGCCATGATGTCACTTTTGACGAAGATGCTTTCCTGAAGAAAGTAATCAATATTTCGAGATCTAAGGAAGATCATGAAGCAAGGCCTAGAAATCAAGAAGAACTGAAGGATGAGACGATGACTGATGTTGAAGGACCGATGGACCCGATTTATCCACCTACTTCACTAGGGAAGAGAACGTCATGGCTCAGGGACACTCTCGAGGATGCCGAGGGACATATGGCCCCAAGGGGGACATTCCATGACAGCAAGAAGTTGAATAGATACCAAGGGTATCTATCATCCATGATTACTATTGTATAATATGAGCCTAGATATTTTGAGGAAGCCGTAAAGCATCAAGTCTAGAAGGATGCTATACACGAAGAATATGAGTCCATATTGAAGAATGATGTCTCGGATGTGGTTCCAAGACCGAAGGACAAAGCAGTTGTCACCTCGAAATGGCTCTACAAGATCAAGCATGGATTTGATAGAAGTGCTAAAAGTTCAAGGCAAGATTCGTTGTCCATGGCTTCTCTTAAAAGGAAGGCATAGACTATGATGACATATTTGCACCTATGGCCCGATATACCACCATCTGATCTATCATAGCCCTTGCTGCTATGCAAGGATGTAGTCTTCATCAAATGGATGTGAAGACTGCATTTCTACATGGTGCGATAAAGGAAGAGGTGTATGTGGAGAAACCTCTGGGGTTTGAAGTCTAGGATCAGGACACCCATGTCGGTAGGTTGAATAAATCCTTCTATGGATTTAAGCAAGCACCCAGAGCTTGGTACGAGAGGATAGACAACTACCTGATGAAGCTGGGCTTCACTTGTAGTAATGTTGATCCGAACCTTTACTTCAAGGTTGAAAGAGAGAAGCCTCTCATTCTGGTGTTGTATGTGCACAACCTCTTTCTAACAGGTGTTGACCCTCTCATTCATCAGTGCAAGAGGGAGCGTGATGCTAATCAGATCGAGATGAAGGACCTAGAACTGATGCATTACTTCCTAGGCCTAGAGGTCTAGCAGAGATCTGTCGGGATTTTCCTTTCTCAAGGAAAATACATTAGAAGCTTCTAAAAAGATTTGGTATTCCAGACTATAAGTTTGTGTCGACACCGATGGAGCTCAACTTTAAGAAGTTGAGTGGCAGTGCTACTGGGCCCATGCTAGCAAATCCTACTGAGTATCATCAACTCGCAAGGGCCCTGATGTTCTTAGTGAACACCTGTCCGGACGTATGTTTTACAGTGAACACTTTGAGTCAACATATGTTTGAGCCTCATCACATTCACTGGGTTGGTGCCAAGAATATATTGAGATATCTTCGGGGCACGATAAACCATGCGCTGCGATACACTGACGCGAGCATGACACTTTGTGGATATACTGATGTTGATTGGGCTGGAAGTGTGGTGGATCGTAAGAGCACATCGGGATGCTACTTCACACTTAGTTCTGCTTCGATATCATGGATGAGCACAAAGCAAAAGTCGGTAGCTTTGAGCACTGCAGAGGTCGAATACATTGCAGTGAGTATGGCCTATTGTGGAGCAGTTTGGTTGCGAAAGATCTTTAGTGAGTTATTCGGGCATGTGCTAGATACCACTGTGATACTCTGTGATAACCAGAGTCGGATTCGTTTGCTTGAGAATCTCGTGTTCCACGATCGATCCAAGCATATTTATATCAAGTACCACTTTATCCGGGATATGGTACAACGAGGCGCCGTAAGGCTCGATCATATACGAACTCATGAACAGGTCGTGGATATTCTCACAAATCCCCTGGGGAAGGTCAAGTTCCTAACCTTCCCTAAGAGTCTTGGTATCATGGAATGACCCTATGCTAAGGGTCTTGTTGGACGATGAGCTTTGGGAGCTCTAGGGGGCTTTGGGGATAGCTTCTCAGAGATATAAGCAACCACAGGGCTAGGCCTACTAAACCTTGTTGGTGTGCTTCTACCCCACCATTGTGATGATTGATTTGGTTCACATCTCATTATCTGTGCCCCATATGCATCCTACCCATTGAGTTCAGGGCTCATGGGAAGTACCTCTCAATTGGCCAGTGAGGTGGGAAAAGTTAGAGACTAGTAGCAAAGACTGATGGAAACATTAGAGATTGTTGTACTCTCTATCTAGGATGACATCTTCAAACCACTTGATCTAGGATCAAGTATAGTAAGGTTTCGTACCTCCAATTGACTTCGGGTCAGGTAAACCAACTTAGGGTTGGTATGAGACTCTTTATGAGTCCTATAGAGGTTTCAGACCTCTGGGCTGAATCTGTAAATCAGGAATGATGTCTTTCTGACTGACCCATGTCTGTTCTTAAATAAATAATCCAGAAAATCAAGTTGTGGTGGGATGACACACGATGTTTGGATTGCAAACGTGCATGGATTTCTCCCTAGTTAAGAGGGAGTGTTAATTATGGACAACTGTGTACAAAATTCATGTTATGATTCTCATATGAAGATAACAATATTTTTATTGGATTCCTCTTTCAGAGAGGTGCAAGATCGATCTAAAGATCATCTTGATCCGATGAGAAGAACATTTATTTTGAATTTATTCAAAATATGTGCAGGTCAGCCTTACCATTTTGTGCCCCAATAGTTGTGTCACACACCCTCACTGATGGATATATATTGGTCAACGTTGGAGGACATTTTCACTCATCTCATCCTCACACATTTTTCTCTTTCCTCATCTGATTGGTTTGATGTCCTTGGTGGCTCTTCTCTCCACACGTGGGAAAATTCTAGCAGCAACACATTTTTTATTTCGGTCTAGGTTTTCTGCAGCAAACTTTGACCAGCATTGAATTTGGTCAACGCAAGGAAATATCGACCTAAAAATCTCCCAAAAGTTTGATTTTCCTAATCTACATTTTCTAGCACTATTCCTAAGGCAAAACGTTGAATTTGACTTTTCAGCGTTGACCTAGCTGCTGCTGCTATTTTTGTTGACCGTTGATTTTTTGGGTTGAATTTTGACTTGACCGTTTTGGCCGTCCTAGAGGGTTGTGTGACATTGCTAGTTGGTTGACCATTTTGAGACTTTTCTAGTTGAAGCATCTTGTTGACCATCGTAACGCACCAACACACTTATATATTTCTTCCTTGTCTTCTATCGATTTACTGGTATGTTCTATCATCATTTTACGTTATTGTTTATGTGATTGTTGTCTGATATTGAAGAAAAATTAAAGTGGCATCAAGCATAGAACATCTACAAAAGTTTACAAATGGTGTATTCACCTTAAACCCTTGATGTTACATATTATTTTCTACACACCTCTATCGTTTATCTTTACACACATGATTGTGCCATTTATATTTACATCACATATTAGTAGCTACAAGATTTACTGTGCTAGAGACTCAACATTTTCAACGATACTATTATGCAAGATTCTTGACAAATTACAACCCAGATCTAGGAGATATATCACTCCTACAAATTTCAAAGGATTGTGATAATGCCACATTATAGGAGTAAGATGTCTCTGACTAGATTATATCTCAGACTGCTTCAAATCTTGTTCATGAGTCTGCCATATTATAGTTTGCAAAAAATAAGGTCTTCATTTCCATAAGAAACCTTTGATAAAAAATGCAATTTTTATGCCTTAATCACAAAGCTATATAATATCATGTAGATATCATCATCTAGTTCGTTATAAGCTGAGATTTGAGCTTCGAGCTTAATTAACTCTAAGTCACTAACATCTGAATTATTTTTATACCACAAGGTTACAACAATACATATAGGTCACAGTCCATAGTTGTAGTCACTATCATAACATTTTTGGAGTATCACTGTCCAAGTTTCGTATATATCACTATTATAATGTATTATACCTCATCCATCATGTCATGGCCAATATATGTCACTATTTAATGTCTGATATATATATAAGGTGCGAAGATCAATATATTGTACTAAATTAACAGTGTCAGAATTATACTCTTGAGACTATACATAAAGGAGACTTATATCAATTCCTGTAACCCAATCACATTATTATAGCTGCTTGTTGTCTGACAATTTTCAGTTTTGGTGGAGAAAATTTGATATAGGCTTGTTGTCCTTCATTCAAAATTATTTGAGGACAATGCTTTGATACTTCTAATTATGCATATCTCTATTCATTAGAATTTCATAGTAATAATGCAACTCATAATTTAATAAAGAAAAAAATGAGGATTCTCTAAGCCCACTATGATTTTGTAGGAAATATTCGTTAAGAGTTGTGGATATAATGGGCAATGATATGAAAGTGTTCAAAGAGTTCAGTCCAGATGTCCACCTTCAACTAGTAGACCTTCTCACCTTGGACGACTTTAGGTATATTCCTGTCTACTGTGTTTCACTGCCATATATCAGATTTTCTCTACTTTGGTAACCGCCTAACTGATTAGTTAGTTACATGCAGGAAAAATGAGGAACTTAAAGAATATAGTCGAGATACAAAGGCTCAACATGTTAGTATGAATCTTTCGTCATAAAATATCACTTTAGCTACGCATAACAAATAGCCCTAACATCGATTATGGCTGCAAAATATCTTTAAGTCTGCTGCACAAATTCAGATCTGAGCACAAAAGACATTAAGCAGATAAAATATAATATGTCTCCATGCATCCAATAGACAAGACAAGAACAAAGTGTTTAAAAGAATGATTTGTATTATATTAAAGAATGGGGCACCTGAGAGGAAAACAAGAAAGGTGTTTTCTGGTTCTCCTCAATGGGATGGGTTCTTGAAAGTCCTCAATGTTTCAGATCTAAAATTCCTCTCTCTTATTGTGGTAGAAAAACCCTGACAAACATAGAACTCAATGGGAGCTCACAAAGCAAAAATGGAAAATGGTGACCAAGAATAGATCTAGTGTGATCTAATGCAATGAAGGTGATTAATGAATGGGGAAAACCCTTCTATTTATAACAAAATATTAGGGCGGTCTAGAACTCGGTGCATGAATAAAATATTATTAATCTAATTCTAGAAGCACCCTTTAAGAATATTTTATTATATTTGTTGGAGGGAAAAGGATTCTTGACTTGGGTCAATTCCTTTATTTCTAAATAATAAATAAATAAATGATTTATTTATCATTTTAGGAAATGATGGGAATACAATTAAATAAATAATGGTTTATTTAATTATTTATGGATGATTTAGTCAAATTTAACTAAGAATATTATTTAAATAATGATTTAAATCACTTATTCTTAGGAAATAATTAAATAAATAAGGGTTTATTTAATTAATTTCCTTGTTTTGGGTTAAATATGACTGGGAAGTATAAACGAATAAGTTATTTCACATGGTGAAAGAAATTTTACTTAGGGTAAAATTGGTCTTACATGGTGTACTTGGGTTCATCTAATGATAATGGGTTAGATGACCAAAGAATGGTGTAACAGATTGCCCCCCAACGTACGAGTGTTAGGAGCAAATCGTATGACCGAAGTACGTTGTAAGAGCTCAATCACTAGACAATAAGAGGGAAATGAGAGAGAGGAATGTAAGGTAGATGAAGGTGCTAAAGGACTAGACCCTGAGGAGACGAGACTTACAGGTGCAATAAGTCTCTAGTTTATGAAGTAGTACCTGTGCTAAAGGCGGCGGGGGAGGCATACCTATGCCCGCTGAGACAAAGTACAAATACTAAGGCACCCGAAAAACCACGGAACCCAATAAGGAAACATGTGCTGGTTTAAACATGAGCCAACTAAATAAAATGATGAATCCCACATACATGTGATGCCTGGGATAACCGTCAGGACTTATACAAGAATATTTTAGTACATGAGATACAAATACGCCCGAATTCCGCCTACACACGGGGAAGGGCTCGCAAAATCTAACTGATACATGAAAATCAAAGAGGCGCTGCAAGCGGCTGAGGCCAATATCATTAAATGGGAGGAGTTGCATCAAGGGCTGAAATGAAGAAGTCATCCAGGCATGTGGGGGGCTACTTGTAGGGCCACCCCCTCATGAGGGTTGAGACATCTCACACATGCCCGGGAATCACCAATAGTTGCTGCTGCATCACTGGACCATCAAGTGTATAGCTCACGATCATGCTAAGAAGAGCTTGAACCAAGGTACACTGCCCCCTAGACCTAGCTTCTGGAGTAAATGAGCTGATGTCAACAGAAGTAGGTCCTCCATAGGTGAGGCAATAAGGGAACCCCAACTAAGGCACGAGGGAAAATAGTAGAGCGGCGAGCAAGTAGACACGGATGATGATGGTGGAATGAGGGATACAAAGGAGCGGTTGCACGACTTCCCTTGTTAGAGCATAAAGGGCATGAATGGCTTGGCAGCGACTGACACAATATCATGGGGGATAGGGGACAAGGGTACTGAAGGCCATAATGTGCGACACGAGAGAGGGACTAAGCAAGAAAGGATGGAGGACTATAGCGGGATACAAAGGGACTTGGGATAGACTCCATAAATGCGATGATGACTCAACTCAAATGCTCTAAACAAGGGCGACTCGATGGTGCTGCCAAACAGTAAAGGTCCAATGGGGGACCATAAAAACATGAGTACAATAGGGTATCTCATGACGAAAATCAACACGAACAAAGATAGGTAAGGAGGCAAAGTGGTGCCCCAAGTACAAGTGTTGTAAGTGAAGAAATTCGATTTGGAGGAGAGATGAATAGACCCTTCGTGGATACAATGTGTCCTGATGAAGTATCAAGGTACTAAAAACTAACAGGTACCCAGAGCTCATGGACAGGCCAGGTCGTACTTTTTTGGGGCATGTTCTGCAACCTGGGTAGTAGGTACTGGGCAGAAAACTGCGACTTATCCTAGGAAATGACCTGAAAAGTGCGACCTGTCAGAAAAATGGGGTTTCAGGGCTGTTTTTGGCTGAGATCTAGGATTTGTATGGTTGATGGGCCTGGGTGCCCCCAAGCATGTTGTGGTCATGCCAAAATGTATGTAGGAAAAGGGGGATCTAAACACATTTTGATGATGTGGTGCACCATTTGTTTTTTTATGGTTATGCAGCTTAAGAAAGGAAATGGAGGATTACCAATCTCTTGTAGTACTGCATATATGAATCAAATGGACTTTAAGTTTCTGGGTTGGCATACATGGTGTCACTATCCCAAAAATAGGATTTGGAGATAATGAACTGATGCTCTCTTAGAAAACTGATAGATTGGTCAACAACAATGTCTAAGAAACTGGGTTGTTGATGGAAGATGAAGGAACGATAAGGGGTATCATTCCTAGAGTGATCTGAAGTGATATGGGACTCTAGAGGTACTTCGAAATGTGGAAGAATAATGGTACTAAAATCAGCACGACCAGATACACTAGGAGAGTTGTGGATAATTGCTGCTCTTGGTCTCTCAAATATGGGTGCCCCCTTACTCAAACATTGGGTTTCAATGGAATGGCCACAAGGTGTATGTGGTGTGAACGCATGGGGTTGATGTAAGGGGGAATAGATAAAGTCAGGGGAGATGATTCCTTCCATAATGTCATCTTCATGATAGAATATGGGGTGACTGGTGGAAGAAAGACCACCTAACGCAGCGAAGCTACCTAAATTATCATCATGAGAAGAGAGGTTCACATGCGCATCATCACAAGGGGTGACCGAAGAGTAGGCAGATAAAGGATCTACCGATGTTGAGCCCAAGGTGATCACGGAAGGAAGGTCAAGCAAAAAAATAGGGGAGGATTTAGAGGGAATGTTCCCCGAGGGTCTCATGGATGATGATAGGTAGAAAATGTTGGACGAAGGCTCTGTCATCGTGACATCAGGAGGGGGAATTTCAATGGGAGCAGTCATTTCTGGTAGTTCTGCCGAAGCAAAACGCACAAATAGGGGAGAGGTGGACTCGTTGCGCTTGGCCTCGAATTGGCGGACCGCGACTAGAGAGGAGCAGAAGTCGTCGAGGCGGGGAAAAAGGTGGGTGTAATGGCCATGGATATCACACACAACACAGAGGTGGTTGGTGTGAATAGTCTTGGGGTTCTTGGCTGCAGTCGCGGAAGGAACAGAGGCTTCCAGGACCGTGGACTCAGGGAACGCGACGTTAACCATGGGCTCGAGATGAGGCAGTTCAAGATAGGTATGGGAGGCGTGGCCGAAAACATCACACAAAGCACATTAGATGGTATGCTTTAGAGGTTGAGGAGGGGCAGGGTTTGTCGGGGCAGCCTTGTCCTTTGATGCCCCCCTGTGAGCTTTGCCATTCTTACTCGAAGCGGTCACAATAGGAGGTGGGTCCTGTTGAGGTGACTGAGGCACTGTTGCAGCGGGAGAAGTCATGGGGACTGGTTGAACCGGGGTCAAAGCAAGATAAGGTTTGGGTTGACCAAGCGAGGTAGCGGCTGGAGGGTCAAGGTACCAGACGAGAATCCCAAGGTTCAGGTTAGGAAGAGAGAGGGTGGCCATGACAGGTACCGTGTACAGTCCTGGAGGGGGAGCTAGGAACGGTATCTAACCAGCGGAGTAATGGCTGGGAGGGATGGCTCCAAGATGGTTAGACCTGGTGGAACCGACCCAGGAGGGTAGAGAGGCGCAGGGGTATTAGCAGTGGGGGAAGGGTCAGAAGGGAGAGGTCTAGTTGGCTGAGGAGAAGGGCTAGGAGTGGGTTGCGGTGGGCGAGATTGAGGTTGCTGACTAGCCAAAGCGAGCTACTTAAGGTTGGCCCGGGATGATTGCATCATGCAAACATTCGCCAAGCTGGGATCAAAGACAAAAGGAGGGGGAGGACCTGGGAAAGTTCCAAGCAAGGAGGAGTCTTTGTAGACGCCGGGGGAAACACTGGTCAAAGAATCAACAGCTTGCTTGTCGGTGACAGAAGAGATGGTGGACTCAGGGGAAGTCTGAGATTTTGGTTCATGATACGTCAACTGGTTGATGGTGACAATCTTTCCATTATGCGGGAAAAACATCTTGCGGTGGACTGCGGATGGGACGACAGACATGGCATAGGTGTAACTACGCCCTAAAAGAATGTTATAGTCAAGAGGGGCGTCTATAACTTCAACGTCGACACAAACAGTCTTGCCCACAAGGGTGATAGGACAGTTATGGAAGAGGCCAATGGGCTGGGAGGCATGGCCATCCCACGCACGAAGGGTGATTGTGGAAGGGGCCAGCTCAGGAGATCCGAGTTGTTTCCAAACCGAAGTGGACATTACACAGGTGGATGCCCCCTCATCAATGATGCACCGGGAAATGTTAGCATTTCAGATTTTGACTGAGATTTGGAAAGCTACAGAAGCAGGAAGAGGAGGAGACTCTGACTGATGGGCATCGAAAACAATCAATTGGTCATCTGCTGGATCTACAGCGCCCAGGGCAGATAGTAGATCTTTTCTTTGGGAGAGGCACGACTGGAGGAGTTCCAGCGTTGAAATGGCAACAGGAGATTGGGCCAGCTCATCTACTATGCTAAACGAATGGGCAGCGCGATTAGAAGCAACATTTCGACGTAATGGTCCCTTAGGAATCTTGGTATGAACCTCGGTGTTGGACGGAGGGATATGCAAGGGACCATTATTTGTCGAAAGAGGCTCTATAGAATCTGAAGAAGGTGACTCGAGGACAGATGAAGCAGGAGGCTAGGGGTGTGGACGGGACTGAGTGTGAAGGTTAATATCGACGGTTATAGGATGGTCAGAGTTCATCATGAGGATCTGGTAATCAGAGGTACCAGATGGAGGAGGTTGAGTGGTTACCGGTCCGTGAAGTGGTTGGGTAGCCACAAAGCATTTCTATGGGAAAGGATTGGTCACGCTCTGTTGGGCATACACCTGCTTCTGAGGGGGTGGTGGCTACTGTTGTAGGGGTTGAGAAGACAAGGGAGGCGGGGGTGCTAATGCTAGAGGAGTTGGAGCACTAGGCTGTGGATATGGATGATAATGAGGTTGGGTAACAGTGTGGTAAACAGGGGGTTGGGCAGAAAGAGGAGGCATGTCGGATCCTAGATGCGTGCTACCGGGAGGGGGAGAAGTGTAGGAAGTGGTGCCCCCTCCCCCAAGAAAACCATAGCTCATGGGAGGTTGAGCGGATGGATGAGAGATAGTTCCAACGATACTATCGGCGGCATGAGGTGCCCCCGGAGCATGGGCATTACCGGGTTTGGGGAGATCAGGTAGAACAGTATAAACATAACCCGTCTGAGCATAGATTAGGTCATATTTTAACGCCATTTGGAGGGCAGCTTCTTCAGTTTGAGGAAATTGCAATGTGACATATTTTCCGATAGGTGGCAAGAGAGATCTAAGGAACTAGTCCATGTAAACACGGTCTTCGAAGGTAGGAGATTGACATAGGCTCTTTCTTCTCCACCATTCCTAGACATGATCGGATAGGCGGGTGGCCAATGATTGATGGAAAGAAGTCAAAAGTTCGATACCAGTGTCATAACGAAGGGGAAGCTGGAAGTAAGATAAAAATGCCCGGGCAAGAGTCGAAAAGGTGGTATGAGAGGAAGTGGGCTGATCAACATACCACTTAGAAGCTTCGCCTGTAAGCGTGTGTTGGAACAATCTAAGATGGATGGAATCATCAGTAATGGAATGGGATGAACACCACATGTGGAAAGATCAGATATGGTTGGAGGGATCTTCTCCAGCAAGGCCTTCGAACTTGGGAATGTCGGAGGGGAGCTTGGTTGGCATAGCAGGCCAACCAACATCATGGCGGATAGGATCATTGATCAACTGATTGAAATCGGGGAGACTGAGGCCTGCCATGAAGGGGAGTAAGGGAGCAGTCGAGGGAGTTCCTGTGGCGGTTCCACTAGTAACAGTCCTAGCTTTAGGGCTAGGGTTTCCACTAGCGTTAGGCCCTGGACCAGACATGGTGAAGGTAACAGGGGGAGAACCAAAAGTAGGGGGAGAAACCAAAGAATCAGAAGAGGAGTCAGAGTGTGGACTTGGGGGAGGACTAACTTAACGACGATGGGAAGGAGCAAGTCAACCAACCGAAATTTGAGGGTGAAGGCCAAGAAGTCTCTGGGATAAACGCCTTGGAGGCGCAATGATGATGGGAAGAAGAAAAACCGACAAAGGCAGGGAGGTGCAAGATCAAGTGAGGGCAATGTCGAAACAAGGGCAGAGAGGTGCAGTGTCAATTGATTTTAAAGTCTTTGATAGGCGGTGTTAACCAGGCTCTTCTTCGCTTAGGGTCAGTGTGTGGCGTGCGTTAATTTTAATTGCTTAAACCCAGACATTTTTGAGAGTAAAAGAAAAAGTGTGCTACGTAACTGAAAATAAATCTGCAGTAAATAAGACTGAAAGAATAGAAAATTAACAGCTAATAATGCATCAAACTAACCCAAGAAGGTGGGTCTCTTAAAACTAATCTATAAGAGGGAAAAAATCTAATCAAAGCACGCTAAAAGAGGCCAATAGATCTAAGGTCGGGAGGGACAGGGATCTAAAGGAGAAATCTGCTGAAAAGAGGTGCAGAAAATAGCAAAGAGGCAGAGGCAAGGTTGTTGTTACAAAAAAGGGGATCAGCTAAAGGTAGGAGGGTCAAAGAGGTAACCCTAGAGATAAACCCAAACAAAACTATATGAGGTGTTTTGAAAGGGAAAAGAGCCGATCTGTAGGGATCTGAAAATGAGGTATCATATATGGCTGAAACTCTGAAAATTTAGACTCTTACAACAGCTAAAAATCTTCCACAACAAGTGGAGGGTACTGAAGCTCTAGGGGACTAGATTCTCGCTTATTTGAGTAAAAAAGAGCAAGAATAGGTCTAAACGGGCGAAGACGGAGGTCAGACAACCCTGACAGAGGTTCAGACAAAACCCAGAAAAATTTCAGAAAAATTCCAGGAAAAAGTCCAGGTCGCAGTTTCTGACCTATTTTTCACTCAGGTCGTAGTTTTTGGGCTGTTTTCTGCGACCTGAAGCTCCAGGACGCATTTTTTGGGCCAAAAAGTGTGACTTGCACTTCTGGCACTCTCAGCGGCAGATTTTAAAAAAAAATGTCGTCTAAGTTGCGGCTGATGTCTGTCACCTGCGCAATAGGGCCAGAAACACACGGAAGTTAAAAATTTGAATGTTTGAGGGTTTTAGAGGTGAAAAGCACCATAAAAATAGGAAAAAAAGAAGATGGAAGAGAAACCCTAGGGTCTGAAACAACTGGATATGCAGGAATATATAAAATGACAGTGGTCGCAAAAGAAAACCCGTGTGGAGTCGCCAATTGTTAGTATGAATCTTTCGTCGTAAAAGATCACTTTAGCTACGCATAACAAATAACCCTAACATCGATTATGGCTGCAAAATATCTTTAAGTCTGCTGCACAAATTCAGATCTAAGCACAAAAGACATTAAGCAAATAAAATATAATATGGCTCCATGCATCCAATAGACAAGACAAGAACAAAGTGTTTAAAAGAATGATTTGTATTATATTAAAGAATGGGGCACTTGAGAGGAAAACAAGGAAGGTGTTTTCTGGTTCTCCTCAATGGGATGGGTTCTTAAAATTCCTCAGCGTTTCAGATCTAAAATTCCTCTCTCTTATTGTGGTAGAAAAACCCTTACAAACATAGAACTCAATGGGAGCTCACAAAGCAAAAATGGAAAATGGTGACCAAGAATAGATCTAGTGTGATTAATGCAATGAAGGTGATTAATGAATGGGGAAAACCCTTCTATTTATAACAAAATATTAGGGCGATCTAGAACTCGGTGCATGAATAAAATATTATTAATCGAATTCTAGAAGCACCCTTTAGGAATATTTTATTATATTTGTTGGAGGGAAAAGGATTCTTGACTTGGGTCAATTCCTTTATTTATAAATAATAAATAAATAAATGGTTTATTTATCATTTTAGGAAAATGATGGGAATATAATTAAATAAATAATGGTTTATTTAATTATTTATGGATGATTTAGTCAAATTTAACTAAGAATATTATTTAAATAATGATTTAAATAACTTATTCTTAGGAAATAATTAAATAAATAAGGGTTTATTTAACTAATTTCCTTGTTTTGGGTTAAATATGACCGGGAAGTATAAACGAATAAGTTATTTCACGTGGTGAAAGCAATTTTACTTAGGGTAAAATTGGTCTTACATGGTGTACTTGGGTTCATCTAATGATAATGGGTTAGATGACCAAAAAATGGTGTAACAAAACAAACCCTTGCATTTCTGAAAATTAAAAATATTCTTGAAAGCAACCATGCCATCCAACAAAAGATGACCTTCCATGCAATGGAAAATTCCAAGCTCAAATTACTCATTAATCAGAGGTTCTACATTTCTAATAATTTCATATTAAAACTGAGTCACTTTTTCTCTGGAACCTAAAAAAGACGACTTCTTGATTTTAAATTCATTTCTTTCCAAGAACACTTCACCTTGAATCTATTGCAACTTCTAACAACCATTTCATGTATTCCTATATACATTGTTCTTTTATACAGTATTAATTGGCAACATCGTTGTTGAAAAAATCCTCGATCTAATCTAAATGTCACAACAATATTTATGGATCAAAACTGTGAACCTGCAAATGGAGCCCAAACTCCATCTCAAGCAAAAAATTATCTTACAGGGATAGCTTCAAACCGGGTGGATTTTCCTCCCTTTCCTACAACATATAGTGTAATTCACCATTTTTATTAACATCTTGAATATTTGCTTTATGTTTCTTCACCTTTTGATATGAATCATACATATATTGGTCTAGTTGTATCTAGATTTTCTTAGTAACATTTCATGAAACTGTTTGCGGCCATTTCAACCTGCAGTTGCTCCCACTCCCAATGGTTTTATAGGATGGCCAGTAAATATTAATCATCCTGTACCATCTACACTAGCTTCTGTTTCAGGTGGACATGTGGATTGTTCCCTTAATGTTTATATTGAAATGTATGCATGAATTATTGTTTTATTGGTGTGATTGGTTTTCATTATTTTAGTTTGAAAGGTAAATTGCATTTTTTTACAATATTGTTTTTGTTAGTGCAATCCATGGTCTTTTGATAATGGGTTAAATTGAACAGAATGGATGAAGAAAGGCAGCCTCTGTCAAGAATGTTGCCTAATCACTCCGGCAGGATAAATCCATATTGGATGGCGATCATACTTCGGCTTGTGGTTATTGGCTTCTTTCATTATCGTGTAATGCATCTTGTGAATGATGCATATGGCATGTGGCTCACTTCAGTCATCTGTGAAATCTGGTTTTCATTTTCTTGGATCCCTGATGAAGTTTCCAAAGTGGCTTCCGATTGATAGGGAAACTTATCTAGATAGATTTTCATTGAGGTAAATCAACGGTGCTCCATGATTGCCAACAATAATCTATTTTATTCAAGTTTATTCTATTTTTCTATTTGGAAGATAGACCTTTGTTTTAAGTCTTAGATTTGTTGGGTTTCAGGTATCATGAGAAAGAGGAAAGAACATTTAAATACCTTGAGAAGCCATGGATATTGCAGCTTTGTTGACTTCTGTGGGTGTCAACATAGCCATATGCATATTATTTTTCTTTCTATACTCCATCTTGAGAAAGAAGCCCATCAATTTCAAAGTTTATTTTCATGGTAAGCTTGAAGGACACAACAATAAAGATTTTAGTTTATTAGAGAGGCTTGTTCCTTCAGCTAGTAGGATAAAAAAGGCATGGGAAGCATCATAAGAGGATAATTTTTTTTCTTTGCAGGATCTAGGGATCCCTCCAGAACAACATACTCTATTCCCTTCATTTATGGGTGGGGGGAAAGGAATTCATCCATTCACTTATGCATATTCTAATCTTCCAGGTTTGTGATTCTAACACACTAGTTAGACATTTGCTTTTGGTAGATTGATTTCACTATGTTTTCAATCACCTTTACTTGTATTATCTTTGATCTTATAATATTTTTAGTATTGTTGATATTTCGAATAATTTTTATGGATCCCTTTGATTGTTTTCATGGGATTTTTTCTTTTCCTTTGTTAGACAAGTCTTTATTTATATGATTATCTTAGTTTCTACCTTCAAGGACAACATTTTTCTCCTCACCTGTCATCTCATGTTTACAGTCATTTAGAAAAAGTCAGTTTTATAAATGTAACTCCATTACCTTAGCATCTACAACTTTCTTTCTGGGAAATACACCATGAATCACATTCCTTTTTATTGTTACAAGCTTGCTACTATTTATTTCATTTGTCGAAGTCTCGTTATCTTTGCTTCCTAGAGACAATTATGCTTTCCCTTCCTCCTTCATGATAGTTGTTAATGGGTTGTTCACCTTCACTATTTGAAAACCTGCATTCGCATAAAATTTTCAGTTTTAAAATCGGAAGTCACTCAAGCCTCACTCTTTTTCAACAATTTCTTCTTATGTTTTGGACTTTTCATATAGCCCATGAGGCCTTCCATCATTCTCCTCGCATCATCTTCATCATCATGTTCACCAAGGAGTGATATTTGTTTTGGTTTACAGGGGTAAACATCCTCTCCCTCATATTACAGTGGTGAATTTTGGCTTCTCCTTGGACTTGAAAATAGCAAGTACATATCTCTCTCAATATCTAACTGTACTCATGTATTTTCTTTACCATCATTCTGAAAATTTGAAATTGATTCAATATGCAAACTTCAAGACTAGGTCTAATTGTAAAGTGTTCTCATCATTGGGATCTTCTGTAATCGAAGAATGTTATTATTTCCCTCTTGGCTCTAATCATTTCTACCATTCCGTATACTTCTTCTATCTGTAAATTAACAATGTCAATCAAAATACAAAGGTCTTCAATGCTTGAATATACTTGACTATCATCTTTAATGTGGTGTTGTTCACCATCTGCAACTATCCTATTGCATATTTCACCATATCTAAAAAATTGGCATAGGCTAATTTCCAGTAGCTTGTTAATGCAATTAACAATCCATCATGCTACAAAAAACTCGCTCCTTGTTTGATTATAGGAAGTTCCAGTTTTTTATAATAGCTTGAATAAATATGAATGTTGCCTTCTCCTTGGACTTGAAAATATCAATTACGCATCCCTCTCAATCTCTAACTGTACTCATATATTTTCTTTACCATAATTCTGCAAACTTGAAATTGATTCACACAAAATTAGAAAACAATCTCGTGTTCCCTTTTGATGTCAAAATTTTCAATTTATTAGTCTTCATATTCAGTATTTTAAACATTTGGAACTCTTCATAATAGGTAAATCAGATTTATAACTTGACAGCAGCTAGAACCTTTATCATCTAAACTCCTCAGAACTTTAAGAATTATAATGTTGTCCATGTAAAGAGATGCATTGGGCTATCTAACTCATTCAAGCTAATTAATGAGAATCACAACCATACAGTTTGATATACCCACAGTTATAAGAAGGATGATTTAAAATTTGTTTTAATATATGCCAAACAAGGATGACTTAATTTTTTTTTTTTAATATATTCCAAACAATATGCCATTTAATTAAATATAAGCCCCTTCTGAAAACTATGGAAACGGTAGGAGGACTGAATTCTGAATATCAAGGTTCATAAAAGAGGCCAG
The DNA here is from genome assembly GCA_034641835.2 of Pinus albicaulis. Taxonomy (NCBI): domain Eukaryota; kingdom Viridiplantae; phylum Streptophyta; class Pinopsida; order Pinales; family Pinaceae; genus Pinus; species Pinus albicaulis. Next base: position 302,952,304 of record CM076573.1, on the reverse strand, counting down.
CTCTACTCAGAACCACAAAGCCCCTCTTCATAACTCCCTTATGGTCAACTAGATTTTATTTTTCATGGATAGCTTCATGAAGCAACTCGTGTTTAATATATTTGTTACGTATTAACCTTTTCTTTGATATCCATGAATATTCAAAATTTCATTAAATTTTTACCTAGGAACAAATAATTATTTGTGAAAACTCATTTGAGACATGTTCCTTTTGACAGTTTTCTTTTACGTTACTTCCTGACATTATAAAAATTTTCTTGGTTCTAAAAGTTGTGGGTTTTTTTGCAGCACTAACAACAGCTAGACGTGAAGGTGATGAAGCAGGTGTCCTTGGATATTCCACAATTTTTTCGAGCCTACCATTTGAGTTCGTACTGGTTGACACTGTTGGGGAATCAAGCAACACAAGGCAAGTGATAAGGAAGAAATACTAAGAGTGCACAATTTTTTTTTCAGGTACGAACTACTTCATTTATTTTACTTCAGTAAGTAGCTCTCTTGGAAATGGTTAAGAAATGGTATAAAACTTGCCTTACATAAATTTATTATTTTATTCTTAATAGGAATAAGGATGGGTGGTTTGTTGTGCCTCCAAGAAACGATAAACTTCCCAGAAAAAATAAATAAATAAATAAATAATAAAATAAAATAAATAAATAAATAAATAAATAAAATAAAATAAATAAATAAAACAAAATAAAATAAAATAAATAAAAAATTAGTGATATGGACTTCTCTACAACTTCAACTTGCTATGAAGTCGATTAGAGGGTGATATTTAACATAGATATGTGCCATGACACAATTGATTTGAGGCTAATGTTTAACATAGATCTGTGCCATGACACAACTCATTTGAGGCTTATTTTTAACACAGATTTCAGGCTGATTTTTAACACTGATTCGAGGCTGATATTTAACACATATATGTGCTATGACAACACTGAAATTAAGTGTAAATTGGCCAATCAATTGTAGGTTTGAATGCATATACATTTTTACTATTTGTTGTTATCAAGGAAGTCAATTCCAATTATACAAAGATATTGAAATGGTAGAGCTAACCACTAGATATGAATTTATTTTTCCAGCATTTAATGTGATTCAACCTTTTGGATTTATATGTCAGATATTAAACTCTCTTGTAAGATGGAGAAATATTGTACATTTTTATTTTGCCTCATAATATATCATGAAATGAAGTTCCAAATGGGGATCTTGCATGTTCAAATTCAATGACATGAATTTATTTTCAACGAATATAAGTGTGATGCCTTATTGTTTTCAAGGTTGCTTTTCGGAATTGTTAAGTTTTGGAAAATTGTTTCTTCACTTAGATTTAAAATGACTGTTGTTAGCTTTAAAAAAATGGAATTTATTCTATTTTCTCTCCATAAAAAACAGATATTTGAGGTAATTAAAATCACTATTTGGGAACTTGAAATGTTGAAACCACCTTAAAAGAACATTTAAAATGATTTGTTTCTTTTTTTAAATATTTTTTCATATTGTCTCTAGAGAGACAATAGTTTGAATTATGGGCATATAATCTCTATAGAGGCAATACTTTTTTTATTTCAGCTATTTTCAATAAAGATACAAATGTAATTGTCTCTACAAAGACAAAAATGAAAGTGTCTCTACATAGACAAATTGTAGACAAATGAAATTGTCTCTAGAGAGACAAATGAAATTGTCTCTTAAAAGAAAATAATGCATGTGTCTTTATAGAGACAATAATAATGTGTTCTATATTGCCTTTATAGAGACAATTTTTTGAGATACCCGCTTAAAGACAATATTTAATACGATACACAATTTTCTTTTTGTCTCTAATTAGGACAATTGACTGGAAAATTGTCTTAAAACACACGCACATGTAGTAGCGAGAAACTCTTAAACTTGTGAAGATTTTTTAACCACGTTATATGCATTAATTAATAATATATATATATATAATATTAATTAATGCATATAATGTGGTTAAAAAATCTTATATATATATTGTTAACATAGTATGTATTATACAATATTAATAACACACACATAAGATGATATGAATATATTATGTTAAGATGGTGTAAATATCTAATTTACAATCAATAAGTACTCATTTGATCTTACTCTTTAGAAAAATTATATTTCCTTTTGTTGTTATGATAGATGGTTCAATCATCCTTTACAAATTTTATGAATAAATAATACTTTTCTTATTTTAGTTATCTTTTAATAAAAATAATCTTTACTTATGCATATTATCTTCTCTAGCAAGGACTAACCTGCCATAAAACACTTGTTTATATAGAGTATGGTTTTAAATTTACTTTTTTTCTCCTTTGGTATTTATATAGGTGGTATTGAATCTAAAAAAAACCTTTCTAATGCTCCTTGTTATGATCTTTAGTTTCCAAAGGCTTTTCCTATGCACCTTTATTAAAGGATGTTCCAGGATAAGTCACAAATAACTTGAGTCTTGGGAGCAAATGCTAAAATGAGCATGTTGTGGGAGATAAGGGAGAGGGCCTATCTATCTTAATGATGGAAACCTTAGATAGAAATTTAATTCCAAGTGTCTAACAGAGATTTTGAAAAAATGAAGCATGAGGATCATCTAGTGGGATTTTAATACTTTGTTGAATGAGAAATTACAAGTGGCTAAAAGTGTTGTTAATGAGGAGGACAAGACTAACACACACTCACACATATACATATTTGAATTATACATCTCCCTCATATTAAGCTATGGAAAGCCCCTTTTGGTGTCGTAAATTTTATTTATGGAAATATCTATAATTTAGAGAAAATTCATGTTTTTTTAATAATCATATGTTACCTTTCCTCTAAAATATGATTCCTATGTTAATTCTAATTTATAATTTAGTTCTTAAATACTAAAATTTCTTCAAAGAAATTTATATAAATTATTTTTAGTGTTTAGGGTTTGGTTTATACTTCACTATATAATTTTTTTTCCACATTATAAATAATAAAAAATTAATTCAAATCCCATAGGACATTATGTTAAGGTGCTTGTGGTGAAAATTTCATTGGTTCGAAACCCCATGGGTAAAAATCTAATCATGCTAAGGGCTAGTGTAGCCCAGGTCCTCAAGTGATTTTGACGGTTTATATGCCTCTAGGTTGTGGTTCCTCAAGCCACAAGTTTGGGGTGTCAGTCATCTCAAGAGCTCAAGAGCCACACTTCCTAACAAACAAAAAATAAATAAAAATTAAGCCAAATTAAAAGTTTGTGTATTTTAGAATTACGATAATCAAATACAAAATAGAAAACAATATTTTTTCCAAAAAAAATTCTAGTTTGAATCTACATATTAACCATATTAAAAAGTATAGTAAAGAAATGGAGATAATAACAAGGAGTTGGAAAAATGATAGTGCTTTAGTTTATGTAGTTTGAATTCCTAGGTTTATCAATTTGAAGCTAAAATTAAAGTACTCAACTCATCTAACATGTAAAAAAAAATTGATGCAATCACAACTCTTTTTTTATTTTTTTCTAAATGTATAGGAATGTCAATGTGCTCATATTATTGTTACATAAAATAAAAATCATGGTAAGGCTCTCTCACCGTGGCATGTTTCAAAAGTGAATCCTTCACACTAAAACCTTCTTTTAGGGGAAAATTATGTATTTTCGTTTGTTGAGCATAATGAAGGTCCTTGGACCCATCCCCTTTGCACAAAACTAATTAATGGTGACTCTAATATTCCTTATACTTGAAAGACCCTATAGATGGGGCACATGTTGTTGTTGTAGCCTTTGTTCATAGCACTTAGAGTCTAGAATACTCATTTTCCTACATAAGGCCCATGTTTTCCTTTTCAGCCATTGTTTATACCCCTAGATTCATCATATTGCTCAAAACCACTTAATGAAAATAATATCCCACTCAGGGATCAAATTTGACATGGAAATGTCTTATATAGTGTTTAAATGTATCTTTCACAATGAGTGAGTCTTAGAAGTTTTGTTAAATTTTGAATACCCTTGTTATCCTTCCTTAACCAAATTCAAGACCCAAATACCAACAACCTTACTAAAAACATCATAAGAGTTATTACTAAACCACTTGTAGTTAAAATATCGCTAAGGGAGGGAATGCTTTCTCAATTATGGGTGTTTTTTTTAAGGTGATTGAACTATAGAAGCATCATTTAGGGCACAAGGTTGTGATTATCCTCCCTTGTCCTTGGTTAGACCTCAAGACCCATTTTTGGTTCACTACTAAGCTATTTGTGGTGCCCATAACACCCTTGGAGGTGAATGACAACCAACAATGTCCAAATGTGGTATTACAAGGACTTTTCCATGGTACTTGAGCTTGAGAAGAAATATTTAGGGCAGAAGGTTCTTATTTCCATCCCTCGATTTCATCAATGACCTAATACCCATCAATCACGCCGAAGACCTCATAATTGTGCATATATATTCATCTCAGATTTACAAGGCTCGTTAGATAGAAATTGTGTCATGGTTTTTATATATTTTCTATGATGGTTGAGCTCAAGAATATCTGATTAGGACTTGAGACTATAGCTTCCCCTTAGACCATATTTATGCACACACATTTCTCGTCCACCAAAATAACTCTTGCCATTTTTATTCTAAGCAAATGTCAAATATCCCTTACAAAGTTCCTATGTAATAATAAAGAACTTGTTTAATCAACACCCCAAAAATTTATAAAAGCAGACTCATGATTCTTAAAAATCTATATCACAAATAAAATTAACTAAAAAAAATGAAAAACCAAAATTAACTAAAAAATGAAAAACTATTTATTCTACCCACTAAACTATATACATTGTAAATACTCACACTAATACCAAAATCACCTCATAATTTTTAAAAACTTTATCTTCAACACATTGTAAATATTATGTAAAAAGGCCTCAAATATTTTAGTTTATCAATACTTTCATTATGAAAAAAAAAAGTATACAAAGAAAAAATAAACATTTCGGCCCTGGAAATAAATCAGTTGGCCGTAAATTAAACTTGATCATAACATATGTAAAGCATCATTTTTTTAAAATAGTTTGAGACTGCTGCGTTTGGTAACAATGGTCTTGATCGAGCAATGATAAGATATGTTGTTTTTATTTTATATATAAAGAAGTATTTTAATGTGATTTTATTTATTTATTTTATTTTTTCAGTTATTTGGGTTAAATTTTAATATTTATATAATTAAAAAAAAAATAATAAATTTTGTAAAATTATATTTTTATAATCATAGTGATCTGAGAATTAATTGAATGACTTTATATTAAAGAGTTTCTTAACATAGCACCAAATCACATCTATCCAAAATTCATAAACTTAAATAATTAAATTTATTATATATTTTAAAATATAATTTATATAAAAATACATTACAATTTTATCCTATATTATAACATCCACTTATCACATAAGCAAAATAAAAAATCGAAAAATTATATGACAAGATTCTCATATAAAAAGCAAAAGAAATTTCCTAGACATGGTTGATACTTTGTTTACAACTTTTTTCTATTTCCTAATTTCATTTCGGAGTAGCCCTTGCTTACCCATTTCATGTCACTTGATTCCAACATAACAAGCAAAAAAAAATGGCCCTAGGCTTGAAAAATAGGTAATCAATTAAATTAATTAAACATGGAATTTATATCTTTGTTGAAAGTTGAGAGTGGTTGAGTGAAGATATTTCACTTGGAATGTGATCATTGATGGGTAGGGTTCATGACGTTAGCTTTATTTCTAGAATAAAGGTTAAGACTAATTTGGTAACCGATTAACATATTTTCTTACCAACACGTCTAATGTACCTAATCCTTCGTTTGGCGTTTCCATATTGGAGTTGAGGCCACATCGAAATATTGTGTTTCACACCATCTGGGGACTGTAGCCTTCACAACATTATGACACATGGCCATCCTGGTTTCTCTTACGATTTCATTAGATATACTTTAATTTATTAAATTCAGTGGTGTTTTATAGATAGCACACTCTGATATAGTCGACTCTGTAAAAGAAACGATCATGGCAGATATGAGTGTAGCAGGAAACATTTTCAAGAGATGGAGATTACTGTAGGGAAGCAACCAGTGGGAGGGACTCCTGGACCCTCTTGACTTTCATCTCCATAAAAGCATTCTCATTTACGGAGATTGTTCTATTATACAGCTCTCCACATCTTCAAACTTCTGTACAGAATTTTCTGAAATATGTCTTATAACAGAGAAATCACACTGAACTGAATTCAAAACACTATTTACATCATTTATGGATACTTGGACATTGTCAATCTGATCTTTCACCAAAGCTGTCTTGGCAACATTCTTCTCAAGACCAGTTAGAGCAGTATTTGTCCAATTTATCTGCTCACTGACCTTTTGTATTTTATCTTCCACTCCGACTGCTGCAGCATCCTTAGAAACTAAAGGGTATGCAGTAGCTGAATTACTGCCTTCTCCTAAGACAATACTCCTGAAAGGAGGATAGGTCGAGGATGTCTCAATCTTGCTGCCATCTGGTGCATGCCGGGCATGTGAAGAAGAGGCTACTGTATCAGCCATTAATACTACATCTTCTTCCATTTTTTTCTTCCAGGAATAGAATGAAATCCATACATTATTCTCCTCCATGTATGATTTCCATTCTTCTGCCATTTTCCTTTTCTCTTCTCCTGGGAAGGTTCTTGCAAACTCTTCAACCTGTGGATGGGTAAACAAATCCCAATTAACCATCTGCTTCATCCATTTAGCAGGGATTTGATGTTTGGAACAACCATCCATTAAAGTATAAAACTTTTGGATTTCTGGGACTGAAGGTTTCTTAACTCTTGGGGGCAGATCCTTGAATCTGCATTCTGGGATCAGATTATCTTTCTGTTCTAAATATCCAAGGCCATATCTAGGACTATTTGCTGGCCTCATATTCAAAAATATGGAAGTCAATCTAGGATCTTCATCTTCTAAATTTGGTACAAGATGCATCATCAGGACATGATCATCCTCATGAGGAAATGGGATGTCATAACACTTAGGATTAGGACATGGATTAGATGAAGTACTTGGAGGGGCTTCTCCAGTCCTAGTGTTATGGTTCTGATGTATGACCATGTAGGCAAGATTCTGGAGATTGACTTGCTGTTGACACTGAGGGCAAATGACGCTCAGGGGTTGGAAATTTACAATCTGAGCATACTCAAACAAAGAAATATGATTACAACTGGAAAGAATAGAGGAACAACTTGTATCTGTACAATATGGAGCAATATACCTGGGTGAATTTTTACACTCTTCTTCTATTCTTCTTCTATCAATTGTTGACCTTCTGGGGAATGATAAGGTAGCAGAAGAAGGGGTTTCTGTGATATTTGCAGAAGTAATATTTTGCACAGAGAGAGGTCTGGGATTTGGGACTGTCTAGTGTTCAGGGAAAGTCAGATCCTCCCACTTGATAGCTTTATGTTCTATCTTTTGATTTTTAGGATCTGTGAGAACTACAACACTGGTCTTAGACTCTCTACTGGGTGCATGGAGGACTGCGGGAAACATAGTGGAGGTGTGACGGAAACAACCTCGAAACTGGATGGCAATATTTTGCCTCTTTTTCCTCATATCAAATCCCATTGTTTGGATTTGAAGCTGCAGTATGTCTGCCAAGGTTTCATCTGTGATTGATACCGAAAATTTCGGGTAACAATCAAACCACACTGGTCCATTAGATAATGGGGCAACAATTCCTCCAATTAAAGAATCAGTATACTTATTATGTGTCAGATCCCTTACAGTAGCTAACACATATGCATATACTCCCGGATGCACAAGGGCATGGATACCGACTCTGACACAACCCAAATGTAAAAATTGGGTTCCCAGTTTCTTAGCTTCAGCTTGCAACTCTTTTGGATTCAAGATCGGAATTAACTGTACACGATCTGAATTCTCTTCTATACTACTGACAGACTCTTTAATGGTAATTCTAGTGGCAACTTTGAGGTGCCAGATTCCTAGATCATTATAGACTTCAGAGGCTTTTATATTGGGAAGAACCCACCTAGCTTGTGGTTCGACCTCTTCATACAAATGATCAGACTCATTAATGACTCGACTACTACTTGATGCAAACATATCTCTGAGAGGATTTTGTTCTGCTCTATCCTTCTCCTCAAGTTCTCTGAATGATACAGACTTGTTCATGGTAGAGTCCATTTCTAAAGAGAGATTTTAATTAAGTACTTATCCCTTTCACGAACCAGGCGCACACAGCGACTTATTGGCTCTGATACCAATTTCTAGCAGAGGCTTCAAAAAGCTTGCTTGCTGTCCTCAATGGGCAGACTTGGCCTTGTTAAGTTTCTCTGAACACTGCTTTATATGAACCCAACTGTGAACCCCTACACGAACCTACTGAAGCTTCACGCAACTGACGGCCTTCTCAACGGCTTCCCTCGCCTTCACACGGCCCTGGCGTCCCTCACTTGTTTCGCGAACCTCGGGCGAACTTATGGCGAACTTTCAAGCAATGCAAGTATCTTAACAATAATATAAACTCAGAGTGATAGTACTTAAAAATGCGGAATGATAGAAAACTTATCTCTTTTATTAATTGCAGAATGATTTTCACAATCAGATTACAGACCTTCTGGACTCAAACTCTGTATCAGAGATCGACTGTATTGGCTTTTACCAGACTGGTGCAACTCAATGAATGAGCGTGCGATACCGGAGGCTTCCTGGCCAAAATACAGACTCTGTCTCAGAGATATAAACACACTGACATAAATATACAGACTCAATCTAAAGAACTGGCCACTTTAGGTTCTTGCCTGTCACATGAACAGACACGCAGGCTTCTCAGTTCTCCTAAAGACTGTGAGTCAAGACTCCGTGATGCGAGCAGATCGCAAAGATTGCGCAGACGCAGAGCAGGGGGCAAAACTCAGACTCAAAAAACACACAAATGCAAAAGACTCAAACTCCAAATGCCGATGATCGCAAATGAGCCTTACCCCTCCTTATATAGAATGGAAAGGGGGACAAGCATTACTGTCAACCGTCGGATTATTGACACTTGGCAGTAGGATCATCGTTTTCGGGTAACACATAACGTGACATCCGCATGGAGATCCGATCTACCGACAATTTTTTGGTGAAAGTGGGTGAGAGTACACTGTGGATACCTTACAAGGTCCACGAGGAATCAAAATTATTGATGTACAGAGTGGATGCTTTTCGAACAGAGGAAAATCCCACGAGAAAAGCTCTGTCACAATAGACCCGTGACTAGGTATCATTATTACACTGGGAAAACCTTTTTAGTGGGGCTCCCGAGGACCACTTGTACTTGCGACAGGAGTATCCAAGATTGTGATACCCGAATATCTGAGATGGTAGAACTCATCATCCCAAGCCTTGGTGTAGATCCGTCGGACGATCATGGGATTTTTGAGGATGATTTGATGTTTAATCTTTGTCATCACAAGCCATGGATAGTGCATCTGCATGTAGGACTTTAGAATGGGATTTGTCAATTTAAATTCTAGTCCTGCAATTTCACCTGCTTTTTGGCATGGATAATGAAAGCATTCTCCAGCCGGTCCTGCAAGACAATCAGTACAGAATCTACGACAATATTTTTCATAAAAATTTGGATCCATACTGAAAGGGCTAACACCATAATGAAACCACCAGTCAGATAACCAAGGTACTTCGGGTTCTCTTGAATTTATCCAGGTAGGAGAAAATTTCAGCTTGGTGTAGTGGGTTTCTTCCCGTCCATCTTTATTTAGTAAGTCCCACCACAGTCTTTTATATCCTACAAAATCATAAATAGTATCAGGAAAAATAAGATTTGGATTGTTTTCTGGCCATGTTTGGAATTTTCCACTGGTATATTGGCCAGGATTCCTGACTCTGTTTATAGAATACCACTTGTAATAAACTTTTGATCTATCTCCGCCACCAGTGCATATGACAGAGAGATCCCAAAAGTCTTGTGAGAGTGACCTTTCTGCTTCATGTGAAGCTATCATACTGTGTGAATACATCATGTCATGTATCCACTGACTTCATTTCGGGTACACCCTCCTTTCAGGTACAAAGTGCTGGATATCATTGTGACTCTGAAGATTTGCGTCCAGTACTTGAGTGTTTCGGAGTTGCCAAGTTGGCCTCCATTTTTCTGCATAAACAGGCCATGATTCATCATCTGATATATACTTGAGCTGTTCTCTCTGATTGGCCTGGTCCCATTCTATATGATGACCATAACATGGGGTAACTCTTCTTCTGGGTCATTCATCTGTTCTTGATGCTGGATATATTCCCTACTGAGAAAATCTGGAAGACAATTTTCAGAGCCTTTGATATGTTCAACTTTAAAATCAAAATATGCAAACAAAGCCTGCCATCTTACAAACTTTGCATCTTCTGGGCTCTTGATCACCTTAGTGATAACCTTATCTAATGCTTTTGCATCAATTCTCAGTAAGAAATGCTTATTAGCCAAATGAATTGAAAACTTACTAATACAATTCCAGACAGCTTTTACTTCCTTCTCAATAGGAGCATAATTTAATTCAGATTTACTCCATACTCCTGAAACAAATTGTACTACCTGTTCTTGCTCTTTGGGGCTCTTTTCTTCTGGCTTCTGCTTCAGTACACCTCCCCAACCAATGTTTCTTGCATCTGTTTCAACAATTTTAAAAGCATTATCATCTGCAACATAAAGAATAGGGAGATTGCGAACCTTGGCCTTTATCTCCTTGATTGCTTGAGTGTGTGCCTTTGTCCAAGGTTTCGGATTCTTTCTTAGTCTCTGGTTGAGCAGAGACCTGTCAATGACACATGATGGATAAAAATTGCTCACATAGTTCAAACATCCTAAAAATCTTTGCAACTGAGTTTTATCTAGAATAACATCAGGGAACTTGTCAGCAAACTCAAGTGCATGATTTTGAAGAGAAATTTGTCCATTTTCAATGGTGTGCCCAAGAAATTTTATCTTGGTTTGGCATAGCTCCATCTTCTTTTTACTCAGAAACAAACCATTTTTCTGGACCAGCTTCATAAAGATCTTCAAATGCCTGAAGTGGTCTTGCAGGTTCTTGGAAAAAATAAGCAGATCATCAATGTAGGCAAGCAACCATTCAACATAGGGTTTAAAGATAGAATCCATTACCTTCTGGAACTTTGAAGGTGCATGTTTTAACCCGAATGGCATTACATTCCATTCATAATGCCCATGTGGAACGCTGAATGCAGTTTTCCATTTATCTTTCTCTGCAACTGCAACTTGCCAAAAGCCAGACTTGAGATCAAACTTGGAGAAAATCTTGGCTCCATGTATCCGATGTATGAGATCTCCTTTGTGTGGGATCGGATATGTGTCATCTGCTAAAACATTATTCAGGGGTTTGTAGTTTATTACCAGTCTAGGAACCCCCCGAACTTGTTGACTTCTTTTGTTAACATAGAATCCATAGCAGTTCCAAGGGCTGCTGGATTCCCTTATCAGCTTCCTGTCAAGAAGTTGATCAATCTCTTTCTGGCAGAGTTGTCGATATTCTGCTGACATGGGGATGGCTGCTTTTGCATGGTTTTCCCTCATAGCCTTCTTTATAGGGAAATTCAACACAATGTTTTTTTCTGTGCCAAAAGGCATTCGGCTCTTCGGAACAGCATGTTTTTTCAAATTCTACTTTTAGTTCATAAATTTGTCTCTGAACTAGTGGAGAACCCAATTGGTCTTCAATTCTGATGGTGGACTTGTGGTCCTTGAGTTCCTCCAAACTGTTAATAGCCTTTTGAAGTTTCTGTTCTTTTTCTTGCATTTCCTGCACCATGGTTGAGACTCTGGTATTTGAAACATATGGAATTTCAATCTTTTCACCAGAAACAGTAATAAACATTCCTGCAGATTTATCAGGAAATCTAACAGAACCATGGGGCTCTACTGCTGCAAAAAATATATTTCCCAATATACAATCTACTGGAATATCAGCGACTGCAAATGAGAGTTTCACACATCTGGAATTAAAACAGACAACAGCTTTAGAAACTTCAAAATCTAGAGTTTTCTCACCTAATCCCAAAATTTTTCTTTTTGCAGTTGTCCAGTATCTGGATGGGATTATCTGTTTGGAAATAATATTAACATCTGCACCAGAATCTATTAGTGCAGTCACATTATACATTCTTCCTACAACACAAACTTTAACTTCTATGTGTTGTTGCTGATATTGGATTGCCATCACCTGCATGTCATTTAATTCTCTGAAACCAATCGAATCATCAAACCTTCCTTCTGCAACTCTAACTTCTTCACTGATTGGTTCAGGGTGCAAAGTATAATTGGCATGCCTACCTGAAACAGATGTAGAAGGTTGTTGAGCAGGAACAACCTTACCTGGATGTGATACCTAGTTTTTCAGGGCAGCAATTTATGCTTTCATGGCAGAGATTTCAGATTTGGTATTGTGTATCTCCCTACTCACCTCCCCCAAAGTGAGTGTACGAACTTTTCTACTATTGTGCTGGAGATACGATTTTGTGTTTTGTTCATAAGAAGCTTCAACAAAATTTGGCTTCTTACCAGAGGAATGACTGGAAGTACCAGTCCCATGCTGCATGTAGGCCTTGATCATGGCAGCTTTGAGATCACCTTCCTCAAGGGCACGAATTTGAGCAAAAAGCTTCATTTCATCATCAGCAAGTTGTGCAATGAGGACTTTCAGCTTGGGCTGAGGCTCTTCTGGATAAGATTCATCGGATGAATAATCTGACACAGAATCGGAACAACCACAGTTATCTGGGTCAGAACACTGACAATATATATGAACTTCGTCATCAGAAGAGGAAGAGGAATAGGAGGAAGAAGACTCAGCAGAGGATTCAACATGGTGTTTTTGAAGATGAAGAGTAGTGGGGCGATTACGACAATCTGCTATTTTATGGTTGGAAGAATAACAGTGGGCATAACGAGGTTCTGTTTTGACAGTGACACTGGGAGCTGGCTGTTTATCTTTCTGTGACTTCTTACCTAGACCACGCTTTGACTCTAGGGCTGTAGGTCACATATTTGAGGTGTGACCAGGCTGACCACAGAGCCAACAAATGACTTCATTCATTTTGGCCATCTTGACATCTTTGGGACGGATGTCATGTGGCTTATAATAGTGGGTCTTAGGATTGTAACGGTAATAGCCCTTTCTTCCTTTGTGCTGTCTTCTTTCCTTCGGCTTTCTGAGTTCTCGTCTCTTTTCTGAACTCAGTCTATAAGTATAGGCTCTGCTTCTCTTATGAGCCTTCTTTGCTCTTCTTTTGTACTTTTTGCGGGTAACCAATGGATCATCAATGGTGATGCCATACCTTTGACAGAAAGACTTTGTACCAGGAAGTATGTTTAACTTCTCAATAGACTTCGTCATCTTCGAGCTGGTACACAGAGTGATCAAAACTTTAGTAATAATTGAATAAAAATCTCCCCACACATAAACTTCCAATGGCAGGGGAAATGCTTCCTGAAGCTTCAAAATGTCTACCAATTTGGATGGTAGAGCTGCAAGATAAACTTGCTTCCACAATATATTCTTAGGATCCTTGACTAAGAAGATCCTCTCGATCCAATCCCGGTGGAAGTCTTCATACTGGTTTATATTGTTACACTTCAGATTCATCAGGATAAGTTCATTCTTATCTGACAGTGCAAACTCTGCTCCACATAAATGTTCTTGGATGAGTGCTGTGAGGGCACCAATCATATTGTTCTGAGGAGTACCATGATCATGAAACTTAATATCTCCTTGCTCATCTTTGAGAATTTCTTGCTCCTTCTTTGTGATCATAGCAGGAGATGATTCCAATTCCCACCATCTAGCCAGTGTTCCAGTAAAGCATGCAATGAGGGTTTTGCAGGCTTGTACTTCAGACTTCCCTTCAACACACATCAATCTATATTCAACAATCATTTGATCAAGCACTTGCCTGATCTGTGCTGCAGAGAGACCATCAATGTTCCACTCCTTAAGACTTCCTTCATGAAATGCATCTCTTGGTGGAAGCTTGCCAGCACCATACAGATCAGGGGCTGCAGGCCTTGTGAATTGAGGCTCTAAGGGCTCATAGATGGGGAATGCATGTTTCTCAGATTTATCTGAGTCTGACTCTCCAATTATTTCTGCAATAGTAATTCTCCCAGAGTTTTCTTCAGGTTTAGACTCAGAAGACTTGACAACTTCTTTAGGAAAGAGATGAGGAAACTTAGACATAGGACTGCTAAGTTCATGAGTATGGATACTCTTTCCTTTAGTCAAAAATTCTGTCGGAATCGGCTTTTCCGACTTCTTCAAATTCAATCTGTCTAACTTATCAGATAGATTAGAAACTGACTGTCTTGTGGAGATGGATTGTTCTATTATACAGCTCTCCACATCTTCAAACTTCTGTACAGAATTTTCTGAAATATGTCTTATAACAGACAAATCACACTGAACTGAATTCAAAACACTATTTACATCATTTATGGATACTTGGACATTGTCAATCTGATCTTTCACCAAAGCTGTCTTGGAAACATTCTTCTCAAGACCAGTTAGAGCAGTATTTGTCCAATTTATCTGCTCACTGACCTTTTGTATTTTATCTTCCACTCCGACTGTTGCAGCATCCTTAGAAACTAAAGGATATGCAGTAGCTGAATTACTGCCTTCTCCTAAGACAATACTTTTGAAAGGAGGATAGGTCGAGGATGTCTCAATCTTGCTGCCATCTGGTGCATGCCAGGCATGTGAAGAAGAGGCTACTGTATCAGCCATTAATACTACATCTTCTTCCATTTTTTTCTTCCAGGAATAGAATGAAATCCATACATTATTCTCCTCCATGTATGATTTCCATTCTTCTGCCATTTTCCTTTTCTCTTCTCCTGGGAAGGTTCTTGCAAACTCTTCAGCCTGTGGATGGGTAAACAAATCCCAATTAACCATCTGCTTCATCCATTTAGCAGGGATTTGATGTTTGGAACAACCATCCATTAAAGTATAAAACTTTTGGATTTCCGGGACTGAAGGTTTCTTAACTCCTGGGGGCAGATCCTTGAATCTACATTCTGGGATCAGATTATCTTTCTGTTCTAAATATCCAAGGCCATATCTAGGACTATTTGCTGGCCTCATATTCAAAAATATGGAAGTCAATCTAGGATATTCATCTTCTAAATTTGGTACAAGATGCATCATCAGGACATGATCATCCTCATGAGGAAATGGGATGTCAGAACACTTAGGATTAGGACATGGATTAGATGAAGTACTTGGAGGAGCTTCTCCAGTCCTAGTGTTATGGTTCTGATGTATGACCATGTAGGCAAGATTCTGGAGATTGACTTGCTGTTGACACTGAGGGCAAATGACGCTCAGGGGTTGGAAATTTACAATCTGAGCATACTCAAACAAAGAAATATGATTACAACTGGAAACAATAGAGGAACAACTTGTATCTGTACAATCTGGAGCAATATACCTGGGTGACTTTTTACACTCTGCTTCTATTCTTCTTCTATCAATTGTTGACCTTCTAGGGAATGATAAGGTAGCAGAAGAAGGGGTTTCTGTTATATTTGTAGAAGTAATCTTTTGCACAGAGAGAGGTCTGGGATTTGGGACTATCCAGTGTTCAGGGAAAGTCAGATCCTCCCACTTGATAGCTTTATGTTCTATCTTTTGATTTTTAGGATTTGTGAGAACTACAACACTGGTCTTAGACTCTCTACTGGGTGCATGGAGTAATTCGTTGTTGCAGAGCAGATATCGAGCAAATGGTTTAGTATCCAGATTTTGCGTCTAGTGAATGTGTATGGCATCACGCATCACGCCGATCTCTAGTGCAGCGTAAGTGTGGAGGCTAAGACTTAGTTCGAGCTCGCTTGGAGGCCGAGATTGCTTGGAGGCTAAGATTGCTGGAGAAGCGTTGGAAAATCATGAGGCACGGTGACTGGGCTGTACACTGCGGCAGAGAGCTCAGAATTTTTCGTGAGGGCCAAGCCTGTGAAATTATATAACAGGCAGCTGATCTAAACATGGCGGACTTTAAAGCAAAATCATTTGATTTAAATAAATTCTTCAGCAAAGGATTCAAGTCAGTGAAGCATGCCTTCAAGTTCAGTTGGGAGAAGGTGAAACATATCGAGAAGAAGAAAGAAGCGACTCAAGGAAGCTAAGAGTAAGTGATTAAAATCATATGAGTTGATGAGATTTCATATCGTGTTCAATCATAACTGCTTGTTCTATTGGATCAATGAAAGTTGCAGCAGTCGTGGGTGTGGATGAAATCCATTTAAGGGATCAGCTGGAGCGAGACAAGGAAGATGACAGTCTTCAAAGGTGGAAGGTGAAACTGCTTGGGTGCCATTGTTTAAATTTTTATTCTTTATAAATTGTCATGTCATTAATGTAAATCTGGTTGAAAGAATTGAGTTATTTATTGTGACGTTTAGTTTGGCCAACTATTGTTATGAGTTTGAGTCTTTTTTGGAATTGGCCATTCCAACAATAGGCAAATTGATTTTCTACCAGATATGATGAAGACATGACAATGAAAATGGCATCTAAGCATAGTGGTTGGTGCTACATCAGAGATTGGAGGATGATCGAGTTTTGTGTATGCCCAGAGTGATCAGGGGAGCAGATTTTGATGGAAAAAGGGAAGGAAACAAAGTGCCTGAAGTTTCTTTCCTTGTGTATCAAGAAATTCGGTTGTTTGAAAGTTGTTAAGATATTGCAAACCTAAATGTTCAATTGCGAGGAGATTAGCTTGATAATGGGTCTTTGTTGTTGCAGCATGTTAGCGAGCATGAGGAGGCATGCTTGAAAGCAGTTACCCAGTCTTGATACCGTGAACAGGGAAGTGTCATTACACTGTGATGCCAAGGGAATTGGATAACTTTTGTGTGTAAAATTGTTGAATTTTATGCATGTTGACAGGGAATTTGTGGATGACGAAGGATGGGACCATGGAGTCCTGGATTAGTGTTTTGAGAAGGGAAAATTGTGTCTCTTCATGTGGCTGTGAGTGCCTATGTCTGGATCATCTGTGCTGGAATGCACTGTATTGAGTCCAGTTGAAAATTCATCAATTCAGTTCCTTATCAGTGGACCCCTCAGAGGTATCGTCGGAGAAAATGGTTGTTGTTATGTTTAGGAAATAAACATCTTTGGGCAGAGATAGAGAAATTAATCTGAAGATTTTATGTTTTTATTTAGTTTCTTGGAATCATGTTTAAATTTATTGAGCTTTATTGAGCTTAGCTAACTCAATGTAGGTAAAGTTATTTTGTTAGAATTCGCGACTCCAAAAAATGACAGGTTAAGCACGGAGTTCCAAGAATTTATTTGACAAAGACAAGGATGCCCAAGATGTGAGCAACGAAAGAGGTAGTAATGAAGTAGAAACAATTATTATGATGGATAACAAAGTAAATGTTTGTTTGAGTTAGTGTGGGTTTGTGGGATAGACTCCCTAGCATGTTATAAGCAAGTCTAGGATGGTTTTGTAAGTGGTCATTTTATGTACCTGGAAACTCCAAGAGATGGAGTATGGAATGTAAGCTTTGTAAAGGCATGTGTAAAGTTTGTGGTAATCTCAAAACCACCTTGTAATGGTTTATATTCAGTCGGAAACCATCTTTTGCCACTGTAAAGTGATGGTTTGTGGTGAACTGGAAACCACATACAAAGCCTTAGTGGCTACAGGTGCCCCGGGTGCACACAGGAGCTTGAATGCTCATAGGAGTAGGTGGAATGTAGTAAACACCTCACTCATAGGTCTCAGATATTGTTTTTTCTAAGCATAGGAGGTTCGGCGCCTGTTTCTATCTGACAGTCGCGTCGAAAGGTGCAATTAGCGCGACTGTTAGGGATTGTTATTTGGACATGAATATTTGGCTTAGAAAGGCACTGATCTCTCTCTTTTTGGCAGTTCTGCACATGGGATTCACTCGTTTGTGGTGGATCTTATTCGTAGACATTATTGTCGGTTTTGCACATGGGATTTTCCCAGTGGTGGTAGATCTGAGTCGCAGACACATTTGTTGGCAGTTATGCACATGGGATTTGCCCGGTGGTGGTAGATCTGAATTGAAGACACATTTTTTTTATAGGTACATGTATGCAGTGATAATGGTTGACAAAACCATGTATGTGAAGGACATCCTACAAGACCAGCAGTTGCAGTGGTTGGTACCCATGCATTCTGATGGATGGTTGCTCCTTTATATGGGCATTGACATATCCTTTTTTTCTTATGATTGACCAGAACTAGACTTTGTGAATTGATATCACGACAAGTAGTCATTAAGGGAGGGAGTTGGAATATGTAATTCCTACTTGTCTGTGGTTGTAACTCTCCATATAAGGAGTTTGTTCCTACATCATAGGAGGTAGCTAGAACTATATTCATTTCTAGTTTAGTGTGTGGTTGAGAGAATCTCTCAACCACATTATTGTGCGTCCAAGATAGATTTCCTATCTTGAGATTATTTCATTTATAAATGTGTGTAATCTCTTTTCTTAATTAATAGAGTTTGCAGATTGAAGTTTTATCTAAAAAAAGAAGACAATATGACCCCTATATATTCGTAGATGGTATTATTTCTAATTTGAGTAATGCATTGTATTTTAAATCAAAATCAACATAGACTGTGGTATTTCTAATTTGAGTGATACATTGTATTTTAAATCTATCTGATTTCGATTTCGGTACACTGCATGGAGAGGAAAACTTTAAATTAAACATTTCTTTTAAAGAGAAGTTTGTATTTCAAAATTGGGAAAATTTCTGAGTGACTTTTGGCAATAGGAAACGAATTTTTCACCCTTGGCCCATCACTTACCAGTACGATGGTCCACACCTCAAGAAGCCAACGTACCGCTACTTCAAAGGGAAACAAATAATAACTACTTACCATTACTTAAAGGCAGAAAGATAATTAACGGTACAAATGCACACAGGACGAGAACAACCCATGGGTGACCAACCAAAATAATGAAGTTATTGAATTGAAATTTTTTAATGATGTTCACCAACCAAAATGGTCTTAAGGGACCATTGAATTGAAGAATTTTAATGACGTTTGCATACTAAAATGGACTAAAATGGTTTAAGGGATTGAGATATCCAACCTATAAAACATTATCCAATCAAATTTCTCTCTAAAACAATGTTTTTGTTATGAATCATGATAAAAAAAAAGTTCGTTGTCTTGTGGAGCTTTCATTCTGCAAATAGCTCACACAGTCTATCCACTTTCAAGTCATTTTTGAACTGACTATGAAAAACAACATACTTCTGGCTAGTCACAAGGAAGAATTCATTGGTTTCCTTGGTTGAGAGGAGGCTAAGGACATTCCTCTTCTGCCTGAGGAAGGAAAAGAATTAAAGGGGAAGGTGACCAACCAGAGTTTGATGGTTAACCTCTGTAGAGTGAAGATAATGGTATTGGGATAATGGCTACTGAAATTAAAGGTAGGACATGAAGTATTTCTTTTGTAATAAGCCTTTATATGTGGTTCACCTTTGTAGAGGGAACATAATGGTATTAGAATAATAGTCACTGACACTAAAGGTAGGTGGTCATATATTTTAGGTTTAATGTGGTCATATATTTTTAGGTTTAATTTTCTCAAAATTCAATGGGATTTGTTGGAATCATAAGTTTGACTTGTAATTTGGTAGGATTTATTTTTAGGTTTAATTTTCTCAATGACACTAAAGGGTCCACAAAATAGGTTTAATTTTCTCAAAATTCAATGGGATTTGTTGGAATCATAAGTTTGACTTGTAATTTGGTAGGATTTATTTTTAGGTTTAATTTGGTCAAAATTCAGCGGGATTTGCTGGAATCATAACTTTGACTTGTAATTTATCCATATTTAGAGTGCCCCAAAGGTTTTTCCGGTGTGGAAACCATTCATGGAGTCAAGAACCCATTTTAAACAACAAAAATGAATATTTGACCAAAAATATTTAGCTAAATTCAAGCCAAAAACTCTAAAATATATAGCAATTAGACAACATATGCCTTTGTAATAAAAGCTCATGTGTGGTTCACCTTTGTAGAATGAACATAATGGTATTGGGATAATGGCCATTGACACTAAAGGTAGGGTGTGTAATATTGTCTTTGAAACAAGTCCTCATGGGCACAATCATAGGGTTGTGGTTTCATGATAAGAAATACTACTACGTTTTGTGAAGTGGATTGTTAGGCTTTATTAACTTAAGTTTGTATAGGTAGTCTAGGCTTTATTAACTTAAGTTTGTGTAGGTAGTTTTTTCAGGACTTGTTCTCTACTATATGGACGGGAAAAAAGTGGATTGTTATATTTTATTAACTTTCTCAAGATTGGGTAGGAAAACTTTTTAGGAATTTTCCTCCATTATATGGATAAGAGAAACCACAACATGAATATATGCAGGGAAAATTTAAGAGGTTAATATTCGTAGGTGGGCTAATTTTCCATGCTTTTTCCAAAAAAATATTCACCAATTTCCATTTTTTTCTAAAATTTATTCGCCAAAATTTTACAATATAAAATTATTTTACCTTGGAAATGGCCAAAATTTTATATAGACTAATATAAAACCATTGGAAATATAAATATTTCCACAAAAATATCTCCAAATGTTTTACAATTTGCATGTTAGGGACTAGTAAGAGTCGCCAAGGTTTCTATACTTTAATATAAACTTCCATCCTTAAAATTTTCCTTGAATATATGTAACCTCTCATTCTTCAATTGTAATTAGTGCTTCTCCAAAGGGTAGTTATAATTAGTGTTTCTTCAAGAGTGGTCGACACTAAAAAAAAATCAAGAAATTTACCAAAGGCATTGAAAATCTCTTATTTATATAGAACATGGCTTTAAGCTTGTCTTTATCTTTCTTTCTTATTTAAGTGGCATTGAACCTAAAAAAATTCCCTCCATCATATCCTCTGTTGTGATCTTGAGTTCGAAGAGTTTTTTCTTGTGCACCTAGATTGAATGATGTCCTAGGATAAGTCACAAATAACTCGAGCCTTGGGAGAAAATGCTAAAATGGGCATGCTAAGAGTAAAATACCGGATGCCAAGTCAAATAAATAAAATCCTTGGGAGAAAATGCTAAAATGAACATGCTAAGAATTCGATGCTCAAAGATAAGTCACAAATCTGGGTCCAAATGTCTAACCTAAGGTTCCATACAACCAATCATGACCAAAATGGAGTGGGATTCCAATACTTCTTTGAATGAGCAATAGTAGGTGGTACAAGACAAACACACTAATATCATGTTAAACATTGAAGCATTTATAAAGCTCTTTTATATTTTATTTATTTTTTGTTATTAAAATATTTTATTTAAAATAGATATTGAAATTTTTTATTTGCAATGGATTTTAAAATATATTTTTGTTATTCATGTTATAAAGTAGAAAGTATTTATTAACTAACAAATATTTTAAGATTTTCTGTTTTCTGTTAATTAAGATATATATGTATAAAAGGAAAATTAATTTACCTATCTCTCTTTATTAGATTATTGGGTACCATGACATTTATTTATGTAAATTTTGTATAATTTAGATATAAATCACGTTTTTTTAATAATTATATGTTATTTTTCTTCTAAAATATAACATATATCGATGGTAATATATAATTTAGTACCTAACTCATAGATATTTTTGAAATAAATTTGTATCATTGTAATTTTTATTTTTAGTGTGTAAGGATTGGTCTATACTTATACATTGTAAAATATTGTTTCCACATTATAGATAATAAAAGAAAGTAAGCCAATTGAGTTTATAGCTTGAGTGGTTTTGGGTGGAATAGTTGTGATCCTCCCCACCTAGATTCAAACCTCATAGTTTGACATCAATTAGCTCTAGAAAAGAGTAACTATGTTGTAGCACTAAAATAGAGTAACTCTTTAATGCATATACCTTGTGAAATCTAGAATGACTATACCTCTAGGTTGGTACCAACAATATTGTATTGGATTCTAGCATTCTAAACTCTTAAATGAGTATACCTTGTCAACTCTTAAATGAGTATAAGTGGATACTTGTGGGTTGGTACCAAAAATCTTGTATTTGCTTCAAGCCTTCTAAATTCTTAAATGAGTATACCTTGTGAACTCTTAAATGAGTATACATATAGCCTTCTGAACACGTAGATGAGTATACCTTGTGAAATCTTAAGAGAGTATACATGTGGGTTGGTACCAGTAATCTTGTATTGGGTTCGAGCCTTCTAAACTCTTAAATGAGTTTCTTTTGTGGACTCCTAAATGAGTATATCTAGTACCAACAACCTCATTCACCTCACTCTAGTCCTCGGGCTTGAGAGGGAGGTTGATTTCTTTCCTCGAAAAATTAAAAGGGGAAAAAATAGTAAGCCAAATTTAAAATCTATGCATTTTATAATTATTACACACATACATAAAAAAATAGAAACAATATTTACCCCCTAAAAAACATATAGTTAGAATCTTATTATCCATACTAAAATTTTGATGAAAAAAATGGAGATTATAATAGGAAGTTGGAAAATGATTATGCTTTTGTTTATGAAGATTGAATCACTAAGGTTCATCAATTTGAGACTAAAACTATTGTAGCCAACTCATCCTATATATAATAGAAAAAAAGACAATCGGAAATTTCTTTTAAATCATAAGAATGTCAATGGCTGCATATTATTGTTGCATGAAATAAAAAACATGGTAATGGTCCCTCACCCCATGATGTTTCAAAATGGAATATTTCATAATAAAACCTTCTTTTAGGGCAAAATGACTTATTTTCCTCTACTAAGCATAATCAAGGTCCCTAGACCTATCTCCTTTGCAAAAAACTAATTAATGGTGCTTGGAGTACCATTCAAAGTGGAAAGACACCATAAATGGGGCACATGTTGTGGTTATTTTCCTTGCTTATGGAACTAAAGGCCTAGAATGTTCATTTACCTACATAAGGCCCTTTTTTTCCTTTTTATCATGGTTTAAATCCATAAACCCACACTATTGACCAAAACCACTTAATGACAACCATATCCCACTTAGAGGCCATTAATTGCATGGAAACGGTCTATGTAGTGTTTGAATGTATCTTTTACATATTATGCTTGAGCCTTATAAGTTTTGTTAAATTACAAAGACCCCCGTTATCCTTCCTTGACCATTGTCAAGACCCAAATACTAGCATTCTTACTAAAAATTTCATAATATTCCCTACAAAATCAGTCATAATTAAAATATCTCTAAGGAAGCGAATGTTTTTTGGATTGTAGGTGTTTTATTTTATGGTGATTGAGCTAGATAAGTTCCATTTAAGGGGCAAGGCCCCGATTATCCTCCCTTGACCTTTACTAGACCTCAATACCCATTATAATTTATATATAACATGGCTTTAAGCTTGTCTTTGTCTTTCTCTCCTATTTGAGTGGTATTGAACCTAAACAAATTCCCCTCTATCATACCCTTTGCTATGATCCTTAGTTCTAAGAGGTTTTTCTTGCGCACCTAGTTTGAATGATGTCTGAGGATAAGTCACAAATAACTCAATCCTTGGGAGAAAATGCTAAAATGGGCATTCTAAGAGTAAGATACCGGAGGCTAAGACACAAATAACTCAAATACTTGGGAGAAAAATGCTAAAATGAGTATGTTAAGGGTGAGAGCTTGGGAGAAAATGATAAAATGAGCATGTTAAGGTTGAGATGCTCAAGGATAAGTCACAAATAACTCGAGCCTTGGGAGAAAATTCTAAAATGAACATAATAATGGTGAGAGGAAAAGAACTTAACTGCCTTAATGAAGGAAATCATGTAAAGTTGTCCGGGTCAAAGTGTTTAACCTAAAGTTCGATACAACCAAGCATGACCAAAATGGAGTGGGATTCCAATACTTCTTTGAATGATAAATAGTAGGGGGTACAAGACAAACACATAAATATCATTTTAAACATTGAAGTATTTATAAGGCTATTTTATATTTTATATTATTTTATATTATTAAAATATTTTATCTAAAATAGATATTGAAAATTTGTATTTGCAATGGATTTTAAAATATTTTTTTTGTATTCATGTTATAATGCTAAAAGTATTTATTAACCAACAATTATTTTAAGATTTTATTTGCTTTTAATTATCATATACATATGTATAAAAAGAAAGCTAATTTATATATCTCTCTTTATTAGATTATTGGGTGCCATAACATTTATTTATGGAAATTTGCAATAATTTAGAGAAAAATCATGTTATTTTAATAATCATATGTTAGTTTTAATCTAAAATATAACTTATATTATGGTAATATATAATTTAGTGCATAAATGTTAGAGATTCTTGAAATAAATTTGCATAATTGTAATTTATCTTTTAAGTGTGTAAGGATTTGTCTATACTTATACATTGTAAAATACTTTTTTTCCACGTGATAGATAATAAAAAGGTAAGTTAATTTAGTTTATAGATTTGGTGTTTTTGGGTGGACTAACTATGATCCTCCCCACCCAGGTTCAAACCTTATAGTTCGACATCAATTAGCTATAGAATAGAGTAACTATGTTGTAGCTCTAAAATAGAGTAACTCGTTAATGTGTACGCCTTATGAACTCTTAAATGAATATAACTCTATGCTGGTACCAACAATATTGAACTCTTAAATGAATATACCTCTATATTGGTACCAACACTCTTGTACTAACTTCGAGCATTCTAAACACTTAAATGAGTATACCTTGTGAACTCTTATCTGAGTATAAGTGTATACGTGTGAGCCGATACCAACAATCTTGTATTCGCTTCAAGCCTTGCAAATTATTAAATGAGTATACCTTGTGAACTCTTAAATGTCTATACATGTAGCCTCATGAACTCTAATATGAGTATACCTTGTGAAATATTAAGTGAGTATACATGTGGGTTGGTACGGGGAGGCTTATTTATTTCCTCGGAAAAATAATAAGAATAATAAGAATAATAATAATAATAATAACAAAAAAGTAAGCCAAATTAAAATCTATGCATTTTATAATTATTACACACATACATAAAAAGATAGACAATATTTACCCCCCAAAAAATATATAGTTAGAACCTTATTATCCAAACTAAAAGTTTTATAAAAAAATGGAGATTATAATAAGAAATTGGAAAAGGATTATGATATTGTTTATGTAGATTGAATCACTAGGTTCATCAATTTGAGACTAGAACTATTGTAGCCAACTCATCCTATATGTAAGAGAAAAAAGACAATCACACATTTTTTTTAAATCATAGGAATGTTAATGTGTGCATATTATTGTTACATATAATAAAAACCATGGTAATTCTCCCTCACCCCATCATGTTTCAAAAGTGAATATTTCACACTAAAACCTTTTTTTAGCGGAAAATGACTTATTTTCCTGTATTGACCATAATCAAGGTCCCTAGACCTACCCCCTTTTCAGAAAACTAATTAATGGTACTTGGAGGGGGAACATGTTATGATTATTTTCCTTGTTCATGGAACTTAAGGCCTGGAATGTTCATTTCCCTACATAAGGCCCTTGTTTTCCTTTTCAATCATGGTTTAGATCTATAAACCCACACTATTGACCAAAACCACTTAATGAAAACCATATCCCACTTAGGGGGGAAATATTGCATGGAAATGTTCTATGTAGTGTTTGAATATATCTTTCAAAAATTATGCTTGAGCCTTATAAGTTTTTTTTAATTGCAAAGACCCTTATTATCCTTCCTTGACCATTGTCAAGATCCAAATATTAGCATTGTTACTAAAAGTGTCATAATATTCCCCACAAAATGACTCATAATTAAAACATATCTAAGTGAGGGATTTTTTTTTGGATTGTAGGTGTTTTATTTTATGTTAATTGAGCTAGAGAAATTTCATTTAAGGCACAAGGCCCATATTTTCCTCCCTTGACCTTTGTTAGACCTAAAGATCCATTCTTGGTTCACAGTTAAGCTAGTATGGTTTCCATAATACCATTGGAGGTGATTGAAAACCAACAAATGCCAAATGTGGTAGAAGAACTTGTCCATGGTGCTTCAGATTGAGAAGCAATCGTTATGATCTGGATTAAATATGAAGGAATGACTGAAATACAAATATAAACTGAAACGCGGAGCTACAGTGAAAACATAACTTCAATTCAGTGGTGCCTCCTTCGACGCGGTATTAAATATGTCAACTATGATGGTGGGAGCTAGAATTATGAATCTACCTACTACTATAAAGGTCTTGGGACTAGTCCTAGATATTTTCCTCATTATCTTCATTTGTTTGTTTTTTTCTAAGTTGGACTAATCAATTAATATTAAACATAATGTGCATGTCGGGATAGACCTCCAGAATTGCTGTACTAGCCAATTTCGGAGGGAATTGTAATAAAATAATAAAAAAAATGACCAACCCCTGATGGGGAAACCGGTCCAGAAAATGCTGCCCACAGAGGGGAAACCATATTTTTCCATTTACTTCCAAGATTTTGACAAAAACTTCATAACAGACAACTTTCCCAGAAAATGCAACAAAACATAGAAATTAACCAAAACTGGATGAGGAAACCTGTGCTTGTAGTGTTTTTGAGTCATGTTAGGTGTCTTAATTCTTTGGAGGAGGCTCCTCCACTATGAGACATTTGTTATCCTAGGAAGAGTCGTCTTCTTTCTTTGACTGATGGGCTGTAGTCTCAGGAGTTGTTGCGGTGCACACTAGACTGCTTCCTTTTCTTTGTTCCCCCACCGAGTGCTCAGGGCTCCCACTACCACTACCCTCACTGCTTCAGGACAGTGAACCAGACTTGACTAGCAAGGTAGCAGACTTCCGAGAATCTTGTGGAGGAGCCAAGGAGATTGTAGATTTCTGCAGGCGTTTTCTAGGGCCCAAGCCCATGGAGCTGGGTGCTCCTCCTGAAAAGTGACTGTAATGGTGGCGGTGACTCTTGGTCTGTCCAGGAGACTGTAAAAGTGAAAAAGAGCGGCATTTTCTGTTGGAGCTGGGGGATGATACTCATCATGAATGGAGACAGGTGGGCGAGAGCCTTCACCTCTTCCTCTCCTGCGTCTCCAGCACATACAATGTCTTCTTAGCATGATGGAGCTGGAGGGTGAGCGAGAGAGGTTAGCAGGTTGAGTCAAGGGAGGCAAGTGAGTGCATTGGTCGGGCAGATCGCAACCAACACCAATGGTCTTTGAGGTGGGCAAGAGGTGGAGGTCGAACATCGTCTCTGTGGAGCTTGGAACAGAGGTGAAAGAGAATGACAGAGAATGACTGTAGACAGAGAATGACAAAGACGGAGGGCACGACGCCATTAAAGGAATTGCAGGACAGATTGCAGGGCAGGAGTTAAGAATGTTTGATGCAAGCAGTTGTGGGCGTTAAATGCATCAAGATAGGCCCTCTGCATGGCCAAGTGGCTCAGCCAAGTGTCGTGCCTTGGGTTTGCCACCTTCCTACTCAATTCATTTACCCGCATTCAGGAATCTTCATTTTTTCGTTAACACGTTCTTTAATTAAAATTATATTAAGGTTTAGTATAACATGGGCATTGACTTCATATGAAGACATCATGGGAGACTTCTTTGGAAGAATTGGGAAGTTTTTGTTGTGGATGAGTGTTATTATTAACACTATGGGAATTATTATTGTTTATATGATTATTATAGGTGATGCGCTATATAGAACTTCATCAAATGGCATGCATCATGTTGGTATCCTTGAAGAATGGTTTGGATTTCATTGGTGGAATGGATGTCTTTTGATCCTAGTTTTAACCATATTCCTTTTTTTGGCTTTGTTGATAACTTTAAAGAGAGTGGATTCTTTGAAATCCACTTTTGCATTATCAATTTCACTCATTGTTGTATTTGTTGTGATCATGGTCGGTATCAAGATTGTAAATTTTTCCAGTGGCATCGTCCAAGCGGAAAGATTATACTAGATATTGTGGATCATACTTCGTTCTTGAAGATTTTCACAATGGTACTAGTTATTGTGATTGCTTATATATTTCATTACAATGTTCATTTCATATACAATGAACTTGAGGACCCTTTAGAAATTCAATCCATTTTTCACACATCATTTCCATTATTCTCAATTGTATACATAACTACAAGTTTTTTTTATTTTCTTCTATTTGGAGATGAGACTATAGATGTTGTTCTTGCCAATTTTAACACCAACTTGGGATTTCCTTACAGTTTTGTGCGGAATTACATTGTTCAGGTGATATATGTTATACATTTGATGTTGGACTTTCCTCTCAATTATTTTTTTCCCTAAATTTTGTACAAATAGAACATTCATATTGTGATCTCATGCTAGTCTTAAGAGAATCAAAAATAGGAGTGGACCTAGTTTCAACTTATATGGTTGAGATGGAACATGAATTTCTTGATATATTTATTACAATGGGTTGTGTAAAATAAGCCACCATATTTCTAATAGTAGCTCAACAACTGAACTATCTCATCATGGTTATGGGTTAACCACACAAAACCCTTGCTACCGAGTCCCATTTTCTAGGTCGCACATTGTCAACATCATAGTTGGCCCATAAGCATTACATGGCATATCTATCCTCAAATATTCGTTCACCATGGTTATGGGTCATCCAAACACCCAAGGTTATGGGTTAGCCACAAAAAATCCTTGCCATCAAATTCTATTTACTAGGCACAAATTTTCAGTATCACAGTTGGACCACAAGCATTGTAGGGTATCTTTATCCTTGGAATTTCATCATCATGGTTTTGGGTCATCCAGAAACCCATAGTTATGGTTCAACCACACAAAACCCTTCTCTTCATTGGCTCATGTTCAAAAAAAAATTCTCAGGAGGGAACGATATGCAATGGGGATCATTGCCTCCTAAGGAGGGAGGAATGATATGAATTAAAAGTCCCATCCACCCATGGAAGTTAACCATGGTATTTACCCATGGTATTGTAACTTAGACAGTTATAAATTTTGGGTCTCACTTTGTAAAAAAGACATAGGTGTCCACTACAATGTAGTTGTAATTCTTTCCCCTTTATTTTAATGAAGGGTTTCTTTGTGCGTTTTATTCTTGTCTCTCTGCGTTCAAGTTTCTCAGATCTTGCCCCTCAAAATATAGATCAATTTAGGGCAGAAGGTTCTCATTTCCATCCCTTGATTACAAATACCTAAGACCCATCCATCATGCGTAAGACCCCATAGTGATGTCTATATATTCACCTCATATGTCAAAGGCTCCCTAGAGAGGGTGTGTGTCATGGTTTCTATGTATTGTCCATGATGGTTGAGGTCAAGAAGGTTTAATAAGGAGTTAAGGCCATGGTTCCCCCTTTAACCATGTTTATGCCTTAATGTGCATTTCTAGTCCACAAAACCTATTCTTGGCACTTGTATCCTATTCAAATGCCAAATATCCCCTACAAAATTCATATGTGGTGGTTTAAGTACTTATTCAAGGCTCTTGAGCTTGATAATATTCAGTAAGATCCTAAGGAAAAAATTTTCATTCCTTATTATGGTTAAGGCCGCAAACCTTATATGTGGTCCCATGTTGTGGTCTAATGATGCCTTTATGATCCTTAAGCCTGAAAAGTTATGTTTAGGGCCTAAGATTTTTTTTTACCTCCCCCAATGATGGTTAGCGGCCAAAGACAATTTCTTCCCTACCATGACCATGATTAAGGTCCTGAGATCCATTTATAGTGCATAAGACATCTTAATGCCATTCATATATAAATCCTAAGACTAAGATCCCCTAGTGAAGGCTTATGTTATAGTTTCTTGGTATTGTTTATGACACTTGAGCTCAAGTAAGTTCAAAGAGGGTTGAAGGCCCTTGCTTACTCCTAGACCATGTTTGGATGTCAAGAACCATTCTAGTGCACAATGCCCACTTATGGCACCTATATCCCACTTGGAGGCCTATAAAGGACTCATGTGTTGGTTTGAAGACTCATTCAAAGCTCTTAAGCCTAGGAACATTCAACAATATCCAAGGTGCTTGTTTTCCATCCTAAATATAGTCAAGGCCATAAGATCCATAATTTGTATGAAAACCCTCCTATTGGCATCCATATCTAATTTTGATTCCAAATAACCCCTAGAAATACCTCTAGTATGCTAGAGATACCATAAATGGGTCTCATGAGATTGCATGACATGTTCAATACTATTACCTAAAAAGCTTTATAAATTGTAGAGGTTTTTTATAGTTCTTAAATTTGGGAAGCTTTTCCTATTTAAATTATAATCGAAAAATTATTTTAAATAATGAATACTTATATTTTATATAGTCAAAATTACAATAATAGTAAATTGTCTAAGAAAAAACAATACAACATATAAATTCGAACTCTTACTTATGATGAATGGGTTGATATGCTAAGAAATAATTCCAAGTGATCTTTTTTAATAATTAGCATAACTTTAATGGTTTTCTTTTTTAATGTACAAACTATTTACATGTCACAAGATTAGAAAGATGTTGAACATCATAAAACTTTTTTCTGCTTTAAGAGGAATAACTCCATCATTTGAATTTATTAATATATTCATGGTAAAAATGAGAATGTACTAATAAAAATAAAAAACTTTAGCTCACGGGTCAAATATGTCGCCCGTTAATATCAAGTGCAATGATTATCTGGATCCACGTGCTGTTTTTATTGTTCAAATAGATATCTCGTGAACGAGGTTGCTTGCTAAACAAGTAATCAACTATTTTTGAGATTGACACCATAGAATTATTGAAATTTGGGAGTGGAGGAAGATATTTCTCACATCGTTTACTTGGTAAGTGATCGTTGGCAGGTTTCATGATCGTGGCTTTATTTGGAGAATAAATTGACTAAATTGAGTAGCGATTAAGATATTTCTTATCAGCAACACCACAGATGTACCGCCTCACACTGAGTGACATCCCATATTGGAGTCACATCTGGGAACTGTATCTTTACACAACAGCTGGGAACTGTAGCTTTCAGAGATTTATCACAAATGGCCGGCCCTACTTTCTAACCACATTATATTTAGTAAACTCACTAAATTGATGGGTGTGGGAGGAAACATCGCCGGGAGATGGATATTTAATTTAGTAAACCCACTAAATTATGGCGGCACTCATTTCTTCGGCGACCTCTCTAAATTCATCTACACTACCTCCAACATTGATCTCCGGTGACCGCCAGAGTCTTTGCCAGCCCCGGGTATATTCAACAATAGGGTTGTGATTTCATTTTTATAAAAAAAATTCTTAATTATCGTTTAGAGGATTGAAATTTATTTCGAACTATAATCATGTGCATTTGTCTTCTTGAAAAATTATGGATAATCTAGAAAATCATGGATAATTTAGAAAATCATATACACATATGTTTATTACATTCCTTTGTCTTTTATTTTATTATTCGTCTTTCATATTCACCATTTCGTTCCATTTCTTTACAACACTGTAATAGAGAAGGGTTGTTCACTTTATTCTAAAAAGAAATGAATGTGATATTTTGCTACAATATTTGGATGTCTAGATTCAACTCATTTTCTCTTTCCTGCATTGTATACTAGAGTTATAATCATAAATAATAATCGTAGACAATATGTGTTTTTTAACATCATGTTTTGTTTGCCAAAAATATGATCGTTGAGTTTCCAATTTTAAAATCATATTATAATTTTATGTTTCTTCATGGAAACATTACAGTGATTTGTCTTTTCATAACTAGCATAACCACATTAGTAAATATGGTTTAGTAGACCACATTAGTAAATATGGTATAGTAGACGATCCATGTGAGTGGGGCAAATTTGTAAATCATGATTAACTATGGTTCATGTTTGATGACTATAATTAAAAATGGTTGTGAGGGATTGGAAATGGTTGACCATAGTAGTCAAGGGTTGTTGATGGTTAACCATGGTTGACCCAAGTTGATCATGGTCAACCATTAATATTACAATGTATTTATGTTACATTAATCTAATAATGTTACATTAATTTTGATGGTTGTTATCATTGTATCTAGAGTAAATTCTACTTTCTTGCATTACCTTGCATAAGTAATCTAGTAAATGGAAGGATGTTTAACTAAAAGTTGAGGGACATATAATACCTATTTAAAGATCCCATGCTCCAAGTAAACTCCACTCTCTTCAAAAATCTCCATATGTTTATCATCTCCCAAAATATGGGTGGTGTATGACAAGTCTCCAAGTAAGAAAAATAATGTGTTGAAGAAGTCATATGACATGTATCTCTTCAATCAAGCACCCAAAAACTTAAAGATGTAGTTGCTAGTAGTGCATGACCTTTACCAATGTCTTCTAGTGGTTGGCCACCCTTCTTCTTCTTGTCATTATCTACTGTGAAATCATCCAAGTGATACTACTAGAGTAGCTATATGCCACTTGATCAATGTTTTTCTTCATGCAAAATATCTTAGGATGGGACTCCCTGTTGTAGTATCCACACTTTTGTTGCTTATTTCCTTTTCCTCGTTTGGAATTAAAACCCTCCTCATTAGGCTTTTTCTTGGCTTCCTTCTTGTTCTTTGGTGTTTTTTTCATGTTCTTCCACTTAGACTTGCTTTTTTCCTGTGCTGCAAGTGCATGGGGTTTGGAAAACTTAAAATTCCCCATGAGTATGAGCTTGTTTTTCTCTTATATTATAGATTCAATAATCTCATATAATGACGGATTATTCCAATTTTTACTTATATATAATTTTACAATATGGAAAGAAGAGAGAAAAACATAATACTGAGCTCCTAACTTACAAAGCACAAAAAGAATGAGTCACTCTTCTTTTTTATTTTTTCCACAAGCTTTTACCTAAGTTATCATCTTGAATCTAGAGAAGTAGACATGTAGCGCCTCAACGTTGGTCGGATTCATTGTGATAAGCTCATTCTCAAGCTGATTTCCCCTCAAACCATGTTTTTTTCCAAATAGGTACTCCAATTTGGTCCACACTTGATTAGGAATATTGTAGTGAAGCAACAAATCAAACGATATTAACAAACAAATAATCCCATAGGCTTCATTCATCTAGTTAAAATTAGAGTGGGAGACCCAAAATTAGAAAAATATTTTAAAATGAAGTCAACTAGAAGTAGGTGGACCTAGAAATTAGTTAGGAATCATTAATAACTCAGTCATGCAAAAAAAATAACCAAACAAACTCAATTAAATCTGAAATTAGGACTAAAGTCAACTAACAAGGGGAAGGGAGATAAAAATGGTGGCTAACTTCTAAAAATTAGGGAGTAATTACACATTCAAAATAGGGAGACTTATGCATGAGGAAATGCACATTATTGGAGTTATCTATTTCATCCTCCAACTAGTGTCGTGTCTATGCGGACATCCTAGAGAAAAATGGACTTGCTAAAAATAGAAAACCTTAAAATATAAAATGTGCCAAATGATAGGGAATTACTAGTGAATACAAATTGATTATGTGTCCCTAATAATGTGCGAAATAGGGTCTAATGATAAATAGAATGTAGGTCCTTGTGAACTACTTAGTGCAATGTGCCCCTACATCGTCAACCAAGTTCAACATAGTTGACTTGTAAATGTCCAAATATCATAATAAACACTAGTTTGCTTCAGTGTGCTACTTTTCTAAAAATTCTTAGGGTGTAACTCCATAGGGGCGCCATGGGATAGTGAATAAATTGAAAACAAACATGCCAACAATTTATCCACAATGTAAAAAAAAAAAGAGAAAAACTTTGTTTAAATTTTCAACAACACATTCCATTTCTTCCCAATTTTGATATTGCTATAAAGTTCCAAATCTAGGCTACCCTTGTTCTAGTTGCAAAATATTCATGCACAAGTTAATGCTATTGCAGAAAGTGTTGTTAGGGAATTTCATCCATTATTATCACTATCATTATTAGATATAAATAACTTCAATATCATTCTACAAATTTTGTTAGGGTCCTACCCTAACCCACCTACATTAGGCTACCTAAAAGTTAGTTAATTACTATATGCGGGCATCCTCTTTGAATAAGAACCATTACCTATCAGTGAATATTTATTTAATGTTAAAGGTTCCACTTTATAAGGTACACTAGGTAGTTAGTACCCATTAGTGATGGGACCAAAACAACTTAGAGTTTTTACTATTGAAAATCTATTTAAAGATATAAGAGACGATATAATGTCTTGTGTTACGCACTTGTTTTGTCATTCAGAGTAATATTTTCCAATAGAAAACTTTTATGTACCAACTTAAAAGTCTTCGCCATTCACATATCGATTTTATTGACATCGTGATAAAAGGTAGCATCATCCACATTTCTAGAATCCATATTTATTTTCCAATTCGTATTCATTTAAATCATGATGAAGAGGCATATACAACAACAAATTAGCAAGGTGCCAACTCCAAGAATTTTTTTTGGTTGCCTTGATAATTAATACTAACAGCATTTGAGCAATTGTTTAATAATTTCCTATCAATGTGTTTTTTTTATGGTACACAAGAACCAATCTCATTGCTCACCTTAACTAATTTGGCCTGAACAATAATCCCATTAACCATTGCTTGGACGATGATTATAGTGTTTTGTTTTTTGTTTTGAGAGTGCTCTAACTATCCCAACCATTTTGGTGTATGATGGCAGCTTAGTTTCTGGAAGTAAATGATTGGTATCAATATAAGCTACAAACTTCATGTTTAACACACTTATTGGAGCACTTCATTGATCTACCATCATAAAATAATACTTCATTGGATTATCATCAATTTTGGATCTTGGAGACTGTCAACCAACCACTTTTTGGACTTTTATCTTGTTGGGGCAGGAGGGTTCCCGTTAGGTTTTCCCTTACTCCATTTTAAGAAGAATTATTTGTACATAGACGTTGAGACCTATTTATATTGCCACATAACCCACTAAGTTAAACTTATTGGGGGGGGGGGGGGGGGGGGTTGGTGCATATTGTGCATGTAAATAATGCAGTTTCTAGTTATGGTGCCATTATTGTTTGCTTTAGTTAACTATATCCTAAATATCCCCCTAGAGATAATTGTATTTGTATTGCTTGACTAAGCATTGATCAATGCGCATATTGATACCATTATAGCAATATAGTGCTTCATTTCTTCATATGTGTTTTCTCTTTCAAGCTCTTAATCTTGGGTGATTTCATAGTCATTGCATCACAATATATAACCTATTCTAATGTTAGTTCTGCATATTAGTCTTAATCCAAATATCGCATTGAAGGATATCCACATCATTGACATGAGGATCGAGAAATAATTA
Organism: Pinus albicaulis; assembly: GCA_034641835.2. NCBI lineage: Eukaryota > Viridiplantae > Streptophyta > Pinopsida > Pinales > Pinaceae > Pinus > Pinus albicaulis. Next base: position 302,916,942 of record CM076573.1, on the reverse strand, counting down.
CGTGAGTTTGGAAAGGCCGAGATTTAATAAACTTGAAGGCCAAAAGCCACTATAAAATCTTACAAAGAGAATTGTTGTAGTAATGTAAATGGTCTTTTTCTAAGCATTATAATTCATCTTCATAAGTTATTAAATAGACCCTTGTTCGCTGACCTTTTATATTGTTGTACATTTGACCTTAGTTTTGGACTACTATTTCTTTTGTGACTTTGTTGATGCTTGTAATTTGTAAGATTATATTATCTAGACTCTCTTATTTCTTTATTTTCTACTCAAATATCTTCTTTCTACTAACAAGAAATTTGAAATAGGGTTTTTTTTGTATTTTTTAGACTATTGTTTGGTGCTTAAGGTCTATGGTCATTCACTTGCATTGAATAGCATACTATTCTCATTTATGTAATGTGACTAGCTTGTTTCATTCCATTTTTTGTTCTATTGTAGATAAGTATTCTTGTCACTTGAGATTTTATAACTTTGAAAGGAAGATGAGGGGGTTTCATTTAGGTTTATTTTTATGGAAGTAGTGGATTTCCCCTTGCTCTCAATTGTATTATTCACCTAAGTCACTACTCCTAGCTGATATTAGTCAGATATACTCTCTATTACATTTTGCCTTTCATGGTAGCTACATTTCATAGTTTCATACCCGAGTTCATCATTTGAGTGGTGGAAGGTCTAGTTTGGTCATAATGAGAGAGTTCATAATTTTATTGGAGAATGATCTCATTGGGCTCTTTTGTTAAGTGAATTTGTGATATTAATAGGAGACATTTGTATTCGTCAACACAATCATATATGAGACTTTTATTTATGAATTATCCCCTTATGAAAACACTTTTTGGACTTCTACATTATCAACACACATGACAACATTCATACATGAGAGCCTAGCTTATAGACGTACATCATAGGTAGAAATGTTGAGGAAAATGCTTATCAAAGTACATGGAGTGGTGGGGTCCTCCATAGTGATGTGATTAGGACTGAAGGGCCCAATAGAGTTAATATTAGTTAGATATCATGGTCAATTAATGTAATGTGGATTGTATTCACTATGTTAATTACTATTAAATAAGGCTCACTAAATAGTTATCATGCAATAAATGTAATATGGTGAATTTATTAAAGTAGAGGCAAATAGTGGTTAGCATTATGGTTTGTTAGAAACTATACATAAGGATGGATTTTTCCTTATGATATGTCAAAAATTGTTCTTGTATATATAATTTCACATTAATAACTTTTCCCTAAAAGAGTCAAGTTAATAAGGGTCTATCCTTTCATAAAAATATTATGGCATTGCTTAACACTTCCTTTGATGTTATGGGATTGAAATGGCCATAGTATAAATACAACCATGCCAACCAAGATGCCCTGAGACAAATCAATAAACCTTCAAGGTTGGAGCCAAGGGTGAATGCAAAATGCATTATTAAAATGAACGATACATTATCCAACTAAATAGAAATGAAGACAAATGAATCTACTCAAGTGAAAATATCGTGTTCTACACCTTGGTACTTCAATTATAAAGTAAAGTTTGGAAACCTTCAAAAATCTACCCATTATAGAGAAGTGCAAAAGTGTATTCTCCATGACAGCACAAGCAATACAGATAATGATTGGAATATCATGCCTCACATCATATTATACAAAGTTATTACATAATAAAATATTATGGCCATCATTGGATTATCTAGTCTCAACATTAAAACGAGTAATTTAGGGGTTGAATGAGTGTTCTCATATTGTTTTTATTGTAAATATATTTTTCAACATAGTGAGGTACAGAAAGCTTCGAATGATCATCTTCCTGCATGAAAACACAAATTCTATTTTGAAATTTTCAATCTCTTATTACACAATTAACTTAGAATCAATTTTTACATTTCCAATCTCTTATTATACAAATTATCTTATTCGGTTTTGACATTTTAAAATTTCTTATTAAAAAATTTATTATTATATTTGTATGCACATATATTTCTGTTGTCATTATTGGTTGGATACAGTAGGTATGTCCCCACAATGACTACATGCTTTCACTATTTTTGAACACAAATTAAATGAATTGATCAGTCAGCTACAAATGACAAAGTCACCAACATCCAAAATAATTTTAAACAGACTGTCGTGCCACCTTGTAGTTCACATACAAAAAATAATGGCATATCAAACGGAAATGAGACTCACGTCATTGTTACAGAATTGCATGACTCTACACAACAGGAAATTAGAAATGTTAAAATTACGTGTTGCGACGCTGCGCCATGAAAGAAGACATGCTTTGTTAATTACCATTTGAGATTAATGTATATCATGAATGGGTACTAATCGTGATCAGGCGGTGGAAACTTGTCGGCACCCATTTTGACTATGGTTCCCCTGTTAGAAATAATCATGGCATTGTTCATATTTCATCAAAGTACAAGTGATTTATGATGATGATTGTTTCTTAGTCGATTGCTAGCAAGAGTAGTTTGTAATCTGTGGATTCACTATTGAATCTGCGACTCAACTAGTGTATAAATTACATCTGATAATGAAATAAGCAAGATCTCTGTGTGATCCCTCATTTTTGATATGGTATCTAAGCCTATGACATGAGATTGAAAGTGGTGGTGTGTGATTTGAGGAGTGAATCTAACCGTTGTGAGTGCACCAATTTTTTATCACAAACCCTAAGGAGGAAAGGGCATTATTCTGTGTATTATATTGTATGTCTTATGGGAAGTAAAAAGTCGGTGTGACTTTGGATTGTATGAAATCCAAAGTCATAGGTTTCGAATTATTTTGTCTCCAATTCTAGTTCGAGTTGTGTGTTAGTGGTGTGATATCTTCCTGTGATATTGTTGCTTAACACTTCCTGTGATATTGTTGCTTTTTAAAGTCAGTGTGACTGAGTGCTAAGTAGTCACTTTTGTGCTTCCATTGACTAAAAGAAGCAGTGGCGTGTTGGAAAGCATTGTGCTCTAAGCATAGGATTGAGAAAAATGGAATCTTGTTGAAGCCCATTATCGAACATTATTGGCGTTGTGATCATGCAGACTGATGTAGATTCGAGCTCAGGTATCCACGGTAGTGTGAAGTCATCATGAAAACTAAGATTGCCAAGTAAACGAGCCAAAAGGGCTTATAAATCCTAAACCAGTGACCCAGGTGCACAATTAGCAAAGGTCGCATATTCAGAGCTGTGAATTTTTCTCCATTGAGCACAGGTGCGTCGAATTTGTGTTTTTTTTTTTTGGATTCAATCTGAACTCCTTGTGCACCTTTGCAACTTTTCCTAAATTTATTAGAGTGTCCGTGGTGTCAAAAACAGGGAAAGAAGGGTTAAGGATCCATCCTTGCATAATTGAAGCAAGAATTGTTGTAAGTTGGAAATCGATCGTTGGAAGGAAGCGTTGATTGGGAGAGGAAGCGTTGATGTGTTTCCATGTCATTGTTGTTTAAACGAGTTTCAAGTTGAAATTTGAGGTTTCGAGTTAGTTTATGAGTTTGTCTAGTTGGAGAGTCAATGCAAAAGAAGGAGCTACTTCATATGTGCAATCTAAAGTGTGAGTTGTTAACTAAGTTACTAGAAGGGATTCCTTGAGTCAAAGAACTACCCACCGTTGTTGAAATATTAATCTGCTAGCCACTTTAGGCGGAAAAGCAATCTATGACGTTGAAATTTTGAGTACATGCTTTTTCTGCATTGAAGAAATAAGAATGGTTACTCTGATGAGCACGTGACCCATGATTGAAAGGTGTCGGGTGATAAGCGGAAGCAGCCGTTTATCTCTGAAGGCAATTAGCTGAAAGGCGATTGGTCGACGGTCATTTAAAGAGCTTTAAACCCTCAACAGCAAAATTTTTAACGTTGTCGTGATATGGAGTGGCGATAAATGGTCAATAACTGTCACATATACGTATCAAATGTCTTCCAGGATGACAGTTCCGCGATGAGCGTTTTAATAACAAGCAAAAACATGTAAAATACGCCCTCCGAAAGTATAACCAGGGCAGCCAGGTCACAGCCGTGCTTAATATTTAATGGAGCAGGCGAAAATAACGAAGATCAATAGCGGTCTTTTGTTGCGCAAACCGGGTGGAAAAGCCAGGCGATCCGATTGTATTTTCTAACTGTTAATGCATTAACATCCCGGATGATAAAATGGGAAGGTTTTGTGTTTTGGGGCCGATTGCACATTGTTTAAAAGTGCGAACCCGATGGTAGAATACAGTGGAGTTAATAAAGTTCAATCGCATCCAGATTGTGATCGGCAATCGCAACTCTTTTGAACGAGGCCCGATCGCACATTGTTGAGGTGGCGGACCCGATTGGTTTATGAGCCAGCTTTTATAATTGCCAATCGCATCCGCTTTCGGATCGCAATCGGAACTTTTGTTGTGTGCACTTGTTTGTTGTTTGCGATTGCGATGTGGTCCCCACCTTCTATGGCCGCATCGTATTTGTTTTAAAAGTTTTAATATGGTTTGTGTAATGTTTTAATATGCGCGGCATATAAAAGCCAAAGGCCCGCGAAGTCTATTGTATTGTATTATTTTTTCTTATTGTTTCGCACAGCAGCGCGGAAGTAGAATGAAATACACAGCAGTGTGTTGACTGTTGAAGATAGAGTATTTTTCTTGAGAGACAGAGAGTGTTTTCTGTGCACTGCGTCTGTAGCAGTCACCTTTGTTGTTATCCCTCTCTTAAGAGGAAGAATTTGTAACAGTTTTGAAAGTAATAGAAGTTTGTTTTAAAGCCCTGAAAACTCTGTCTCTTGTCAATTTTTTTGTACTTCTCTGTGTTTAGGAGGAGAGCCCATTCTCTTCTCTTGGAATTCTCAAAATTCCAACATGGTATCAGAGCTCATCTAGGCTCTTTGAAGATTTCAAAGAAGCTGAAGAAGAAGACCTGTTGCAGCGTTTCTCTCCAGCAGCGTGAAAAGCTCAACAGTAGTCAAGGTCAGGTATTTCTCAAAGATAAAAGTGCAGTTGTTTATTGTTTAAAGATTTTTTTCTTTCAAGAAGGAAAGACAGTTTGTTTAAAGTCTATGTTCAGTTTAAGAAGCAATGGCTGGACCAAGCACTGGTATGAGTCTTGGAAGTGTTCAGCTTCCACAGTTTAATGGAAAGAACTATGATTATTGGGCCATTACCATGAGAGCCCTGTTTGTCTTACAAGACTTGTGGGAACTAGTAGAAGATGGTTTCACAGAACCAGCTGATGAGCAGGCTTTTAATGCCTTAACTCAAGCAGAGAAAGATGTGTTGAAGAATAATAGGAAGAAAGATGCTAAAGCTCTCTTCTGTTTGTATCAATTTGTAAATGAGAGTGTGTTTCCAAGGATAGCAGCAGCTAAGAAATCCAAAGGAGGCCTGACTGCGAAAGTAGCCTATCAAAGATGCCTGGAGAAAGTTAAAACGGCAAAGAGCTTCAATTGCCGAGAAAGATTTTGAAACTCTTTTACATGAAAAAGTCGAGGCAGTGTGTACCCATACATATGGTCCAGGATTATCAATCGAGATAAGATCCATGGAAAATCCTTGAAGAAAAGTTGTGAAACTTTTGAGTAGCACCCTCAAAGTTTGATGTTATTGTTACCACCATAGAAGAGACCAAAGATCTCAGTTCCACGATGGCGAGGTTGATTGCCTCACCTAATAACTCAATGAACGAGAATTGAGCGAATGAGAACACTCCATCTCTTGACATCTCCCTTCAAGACCAGTGCAACCCGGAAAGAGGAAGAAGTCAAAGAAAGGAAGAGGAAGAGCGCTGAAAGCTAAGAACGAGTGGAAAGGAACAACCCTTCACATTCACATGGAAGGAGCAACGGTCAAAATGAAACCATGGCCAATGCAACAGCCAGCAAGGTGGACATCAACACCAACATGCTCAAGGACAAAGGTATGACAAATCCAATGTCCAGTGTCATTATTGCAAGAAATATGGGCACTATGCCAATGAATGTAAAAAGAAGCAAAATGACATGAAGAATAGGCAGAATGCTAATGTAGTAAAAGAGGAAAAGAACCCAAGTAATGTGCTGTTAGCTTGTAATGTAGCACAAGATAGAAATGATGATGTTTGGTTCTTAGATTCTGGATGTAGTAATCACATGACTGGCAACAAAGCAATGTTTGCCAATCTTGATGAAGAATTTAAATCTGAAGTGACCATAGGGACTGATACTAAAATCTCTGTCAAAGGGAAAGGCAGAGTAAGTATTCGAGAAAGGAATGGGGAGCAAAAATTTGTCCCTGATGTGTATTATGTTCCAGGTCTGAAATGTAATCTTTTGAGCGTTGGGCAGCTCATAAACAAAGGTTACAATGTTATATTCAAATATGATGTGTGCACCATAAGAGATATTCCTCCAAGTGTGCCCAATATTAAAATGACATGGCAATAGAGATATTTTATCAAACTCAACATTGACTTGAGAAGGAAAAGATGATTGGTGTAACACGAAAAGCCCGAGATCGATATGTTAGTAGGCGAAAAGTGGATTGTTGTCGCATTTGAGATTTGGACATCTCAATTTCGGAGAGCTTAATTCTTTGCTAAAAGAATGAAATAAGTTTACCAGCGATGAAAACACAGTGACCTATGTGAAGAAATTTTGTATCTTGGGAAAGCAACACAAAGAAAATTTTCCTTCAGGGAAAAGCATAAGGGCGAAAGCACCTTTGGAGATAATCCACTCAGATTTATGTGGGCCGATGCAAACAACATCTGTTTCAGGCAGCAATTACATGTTGACCTTCATAGATGACTTCACACGAAAAGTGTGGGTATATTTTCTAAAATATAAAAGCGAAGTCTTTCAGAAATTTCGTCATTTTAAAGCTCTTGTAGAAAAACAGAGCGGACTGCACATTAAAGTCCTCAGAACTGACAGAGGAGGAGAATACATATCAAAAGAATTTCTGTGTTTTTGCAGAGAGAACGGCATACACAAGCAGTTTACCACCAGGTACACGCCGCAACAAAATGGAGTGGCTGAAAGGAAGAATCGAACCATAATGGAGATGGTGAGAAGTATGCTAAAGGCGAAACACTTACCGAATGAGTATTGGGCAGAAGCAGCAAACTGTGTTGTATATATTTTGAATAGATGCCCTACAAAAGCAGCGATGAACAAAGTTCCAGAAGAAGCGTGGAGTGGCAGAAAACAGGGAGTCACCCACATGAGAGTTTTTGGGTGTGTAGCATATGCACACATTCCAGACAAATTGAGAAAGAAGTTGGATAGTAAGGGGGAGAAGTGCATTTTCCTTGGATATTGTGAAGATTCCAAAGGATACAGACTATATAACCCATCCACAAAGAAGTTTGTAATTAGCAGAGATGTGCAATTCATCGAAGAGGAAGCGTGGGATGGAAGCATTGAGAAAACAGTCAATGTTAAAAACTGTTTATCTCATGATGAAGATGATGTAGATGTGGTTGAGATTAATAACCCATCCATTGCACAAACTCCAGCAGCGCAAGGCCAGCAAGGGACGCCTCAAGTGGCAGCAAGAACACCCTTGAGAAGTGGGAGTGCATCACCAAGCACACCACGTGGAGCAGAATTGAGTGCTTCATCAAGCACGACTACACCAAGTGAAAGAGGAACAAGATTCCGAAGCCTTAGAGAAATCTATGAGCAAGGAGAAGCAGATGAAGGTATGAATTCCTTATTTGCTTTGTATTGTCAAGTTGATGATCCTATTCATTTTGAAGATGCTATTAAAGATAGAAAATGGATAGAAGCTATGGATGAAGAAATTAAAGCCATAGAGAAGAATAGAACATGGGAGCTGGTTGATCTACCAGAAGGTAAAGAAGTCATTGGAGTTAAATGAGTATATAAGACCAAAAGCAATGCTGAAGGAAAAATAGAAAGACACAAGGCCAGACTTGTTGTCAAAGGATATAAGCAGAAGCAAGGGATTGATTATGAAGAAACTTTTGCACCAGTTGCAAGAATGGAGATGGTAAGAGCAGTGCTGTCCATAGTAGCACAAAAAAAATGGAAAGTATATCAAATGGATGTAAAATCCACATTTTTAAATGGAGTTTTAATGGAAGAGGTATATGTGGAACAACCTCTTGGATATGAGAAGAAAGGCCAAGAGCATAAGGTCTGTAAATTGAAGAAAGCTCTTTATGGGCTGAAACAAGCACCAAGAGCATGGTACAGCAGAATAGATTCTTATCTATTGGAGAATGGATTTGAAAAGTGTGAGGGAGAACCCACCCTCTACATTAAAGAAAAGGATGGTAAGTTATTGATTGTTGTCTTATATGTTGATGATTTAATTTTTACAGGTAATGATGAGTACCTTGTTGAAAATTTTGAAACAGTCATGAAAGATGAATTTGAAATGACTGACATGGGTTTATTAAGATACTTCTTGGGAATAGAAGTGGAGCAAGGTGAAAAAGGAATTTTTATTTCTCAAGCAAAGTATGTGAATCAAGTTCTAGAAATATTTAACATGCAGGAGTGCAAAGCTGCAATTACTCCCACAGTAATGGGATTGAAGTTAAGTAAGAATGACAGCAGCAAGAATGTCGATCCAAGTTTATATAAAAGCATAGTTGGCAGCCTCATGTATTTGACTGCAACTAGGCCGGATATTATGCATGCTGTTAGTTTAATTTCCAGATTTATGGAAAATCCAAAAGAAGCACATTGGCAAGCAGCAAAGAGAATTCTGAGGTATGTGAAAGGAACAAAAGGATTTGGTATTTTATATACTACTTCAGAAAATTCAGAATTAGTTGGATACACTGACAGTGATTGGGCTGGAAGTGTAGATGATCGGAAGAGCACTTCCGATTATATTTTTCATATGGGTTCAGGAGCCATTTCATGGGCTTCCAAGAAACAGCCTATTGTAGCATTGTCTACAGCAGAGGCAGAATATGTGGCAGCTACAGCAGCAGCGTGTCAAGCAATTTGGATGAGAAGGATGTTGAGAAGTTTGTGCCAAGAATAGGTAAAGGGGACTGTGATTTATTGTGACAATAGCTCAGCTATTGCATTGTCAAAGAATTCTGTGTTTCATAAAAGAACAAAGCACATAGACACAAAGTATCATTATATCAGAGAATTGGTGAATAATGGTGAAGTTGTTTTACAGCATTGTAAAACAGAGGAGCAATATGCAGATATTTTAACAAAGCCATTGGGACAGAAGACCTTTGAATTTTTAAGGAAATGCTTGGGTATGATGAATAACCCAGCAACTGACTTTAAGGGGGAGTGTTGAAATATTAAAGTCACCTGCCATGCCTTTGGGCAGGAAGAAAACGAGTACACAGAGGCAACAGAATTTTGAGTGCACAACACTCTGCATTGAAGAAGAATGGAGATGAATTTACTCCTGATGGGCCGCAGCCACGGATTGCAGAAGAATTAATCAGTGATGGGCAGAGCCGTTTTTTGTCTACAGAAGAACAGAGATTAGCTTTACGGAGGGGCAGATTGAGTTAAGACAGTCATTTCGGGCTTTAAAGCCCTCAACAACCAATTTTTTTTTTTTTAAAAACAGTGTCTTGTTGATATGGAGCCGCGATGCGATGCGATCCAATCGCTATCACATATCGCATTAATCAAATGTCTTGCAGATGTGTTGAGTTCCGCAATGGAACGTTTTAATAACAAACCGAAACATATAAAAATCGCCCTCCCGTATAGCAGAGGCCCATGGGTCCACCTGACCACGTGGCGATATTTCAATGGAATCGCAGAAGCGAAATCGCAAGGATCAATCGGCGGTCTTTTTTTATGAGCCCCGATTTAAGGCCGGACCCGATCCGGTTATGTACCACAGCTTATTGGTAAATCGCATCTGGATCATTGATCGAAATCAGAAGGTTTTGTGTTTTGGGGCCGATTTCACATTGTTTAAAAGTGCGAACCCGATGGTAGAATACAGTGGAGTTAATAAAGTTCAATCGCATCCGGATTGTGATCGGCAATCGCAACTCTTTTGAACGAGGCCCGATCGCACATTGTTGAGGTGGCGGACCCGATTGGTTTATGAGCCAGCTTTTATAATTGCCAATCGCATCCGCTTTCGGATCGCAATCAGAACTTCTGTTGTGTGCACTTGTTTGTTGTTTGCGATTGCGATGTGGTCCCCACCTTCTATGGCGCACATCGTATTTGTTTTAAAAGTTTTAATATGGTTTGTGTAATGTTTTAATATGCACGGCATATATATATAAAAGCCAAAGGCCCGCGAAGTCAATCGTATTTTTATTTTTTTTCGTCTTATTGTTTCGCACAGCAGCGCGGAAGTAGATTGAAATACACAACAGTGTGTTGACTGTTGTAGAAATAGTATTGCTCTTGAGAGACAGAGAGTTCTGTGCACTGCGTCTGTAGCAGTCACCATATTTGTTTATCCCTCTCTGAAGAGGAAGAATTTGTAACAGTTTTGAAAGTAATAGAAGTTTGTTTTAAAGCCCTGAAAGTTCTGTCTCCTGTCAATTTTTTTTTTAACTTCTCTGTGTTTAGGAGGAGAGCCTATTCTCTTCACTTGGAATTCTCAAAATTCCAACAACAGTGGAAGCGTGGATTGAACATGCGATGAATTTTTTGTAGGTATCATTGTTGTTGTCGATATTTTTTACAGATTTGTCCCTTTTGTGCATCTTTCGCTGTTGAGAGAAGTCATAAAGTCATTTTTGGTGACTGTGGTAGCGAAGCCATTGAAGACTATTGTTGCGTGTGATATAGAGATTTCCTAGTGGAAGTGAGACATTTGTGTAGCCTACTGTTGAGCGTGGACTTGTAGCGTATGGCCAGTGCATGTGATAGATACATGTTGTAGTTCAAACATGGTGTTTTGTTGAAGTGAATTTTGTGGAAGGGTATGAAGTAATGGCTATGACCTGAATCTTGAAGCCACCTCTGATTGTGTGATATTCTTCTTTTTTGTCACGGTTGTTCGAAGGTATGATAGTACGGGAGAGTCTATCCTACTATTCGAAGTCGTGGGGAGCATGCAAGAGCACTGATGGGTAAACAAAGGAGACTCAAACAGGTCTGGAGAGAACTGAAACAGAACAGGAGGAAGAGTTAAAGGGCAGAACTAGTATATTTTTTAGTTGAATATGAAGTGTTTCCAATTGAAGTTGATGGATGTAATGATGATTAGAATGTAGATCTAGATCAACGCAGTGAAGAATTTGATCGCATATATGAAATTGTGAAAAGGTTAATGCTAAATCTGCATGCTTTCTCAAGCATAAATTATGAAATATGGTCAACTGAAATAAACACAATACTATGGAAGGTAGATTTATTGAATTATATTGAAGATGATTTTGTTAATTCAAATCATAATATGAGTAGAGATCCATCAACATTACATCTTATAACATCTACATTGGATGAAAACATATTATTTAGTATACTACATGAATATGGCAAGATTCGAAATAAAAAAGTATTGTGGGATATTTTAGAAATGAAGTACAGTTTGAAGATGATGAAATTATTGTTCTTGAAAATGATGATTGTTCTTTCATTCTCATAATTGATTATGAAATTGAATATGTCAACATTGAGGCTACAATGATGGATGATGAATGTGTGCCTGTAATTGACATTGAAACATGTGATTATGAAGAAACAACCGTTGATGTAGAATCTCAATATTTTTATGAAGAAATTTTCTTTTATGCAAAGATGTATGAAGTCAAATTTGATGAGAATTATATATCTCATGAAGAGTGATTCAATTTGGTGCATGAAAAGCATCTTATTGATGAGTTGTTGTTTGGTGAGAAGAGATGTCTACCTCCATATACAAATCAAATGCAGGACAACATGTTTGCAACAACAAAGTTGATTAAAGAGATTGAAGACATGAAACAACCAACTATGACAACAGAGAAATATGAAGAAAGGAAAGTTATCTTAAAATAGCAGGATGTCAATAATAATTATGGTTCTTTTTATTATCTTTTATATAAATCTAACATTGCTTTTAAGTGTGCAGATATTGAAAGTGCAGAAGAAGAAATGAAACTTGAATAAATTGCAAGCATTGAGGACAAGTATAAGTCCCAATAACTTGTAGCAATATTAAATACAAAGAATGTTATCCCATAATCAAGATCAAGAAAGAGGAGATTAAGAGTTCAAGCGTTCCACCTTTGGCGCAGAAAACATAAAAAATAGGAGAAGCTCCACCACTATCTTATGGCAAGAAAGGTGAATATGAAACTGCACCAGCAAATGAACAAGCATGCACCCTTTAGAAAGAAAGCAAAAATGAAAGCTTTTTTATCAACTTTTTTTATGTATGGCTGTAAGCCTAGCTGAGACTGAGACCAGCATGCGAGTTAACATTTAGGTCATGATTAAGGGGAGGTGTTAGAAATAATCGTGGCCCTGCTCATATTTCAGTGAAGTACAAGTGGTTTATGATGATGATTGTTCCCTAGTTGGCGGTCGGAACAAGTAGTTGCTAGTCCGCGGATTTACTATTGAATTTGCGGCTCAACCAATGTATAAATTACGTTTGATAATGAAATAGACAAGCTCTCTGTGTGAGTATTCATTTCTCATATCCCCTCTATCATCCCCTTATACTTCACAACCCGCTAAGCATCGGGAAACAATCTAAACCACTTTTATCTTCACTTAAACGAGTGAATTGATATATTAAAAACAAGTTGTTGGAAAGACTTGAAATACATAATAACTCAATTGAACATTATATAGATAAATTGTTCTAGTTGCTACAATGTTAAGATGTATATTTTTTTGGTGTTAGTCATATGAGAAGATGATCTAGAGTTAATAAGCTACTTATTAGAAGAAGATATTGCATCAAAACAAAAAACAAAGTAAAAGGTGCATGTCCATGAGAAGAAGAGTTAGAAAGAGATGGAACAAGATTAAGGATGTTGTTCTTTCTTACTATTGCTTTGATTTTTTTCATGTTCTTGAAACATTTAGATTCCAAGTAGCGATCTCACCTTAAAATATTACAATGTCTTTTGGTATTTTTTGCTTTTCAATTCAACTCCTTTATCACCAATAGGAGTAGGAGTTGGCTGAGAGGATTTGGAACCTTTATCTTATTTTTTGTTGTGAGGATGTTGCTTCTTCAAATGCTTGGGGATTTGATTCTATTTTATTACAAATGCATTGTTAGATGCACTTGTAACATTGATCACTCTAAGATGCAAAACTTATCTTACTCATCTCTAATGAAATAATCACAAAAGGTTCAAAAGAGGGAATTTTATAAGTATCCCCTGACTAACAAGTGTTCATCTAACAAAGTGAAAAGTATATACAAAACCAAATAAGCATTGCCAAGCTTAGAAAGTATAGCATATATAAGTTGTTAATCCCTCTTTGTGATCTTTGTGATCTTCTTATTTCAAGAAAACGTCTAATTATTTTAAACTTAGATAAAAAATCTTCATTATAAGAGAAATAATCCAGATTTGAAATTATCAATTGTTTCTTAACTTGGTGGTCTAAAAACGGATTGTGATTACCAAACATGATTTCTAGCTTTTTGCCAAATTATATTTAAAAGTATAGTTTAAATAGTAAACACTACAATTTTTGTTATTTAAAGTGCAACTTAATTTGTCATTATAGTAAAATTCCAAATTCAAATCTCCCATAAATATTTACCTAAAAACATAACAAAATAAAACATTATATACTAATTTATCCATACCAAATTCATATAACCGAATACCCACATAAAATGGTAAAAAAATTGCCAATAGTTATTGATACTTTAATTAGAATTTCAACCGTTTTCCACCTTTCCCATATTCATTTTTGGAAGAGGACCTGGTGAGCCATTTTATGACACCAGATTCCTACATTAAAAAAACAAAACAATGGCGGCGGTTTTTTAATAAACGGTTAATCAATTAAATTAAATAAACATGGGATTTGACATTGTAGAATGATATCTTCGTTGAAATTTGGAAGTGGCTGAGGGAAATAAATATTTCTCAAATCGTTTTTTAAAAGGATGTGATTATTGATGGTAGGGTTCATGAAATTAGGAAGAATAAAGATTAATGCTTAAAAAAACTCATTTCATATTTAAAAATATAATTTAACTAACAAAAACATTACAATTTTATCCATTTTAATGTCACCAGATTCCCACATTAAAGCAAAATAAAAATTGAGCAGGGTTGCTTCATATTTTTTCACAGCCTTCTTCCATTTCCTAAATTCATTTTGTAGTAGCCCGTGCTTTCCCAAGCCATTCCAAAATTGCCCAGGGTTGCTTGATAAACAAGTAATCAATTAAATTAATTAAACATGGGATTTTACATTATTGAAATATATCTCTGTTGAAATTTGGTTGCTTGATAAACAGGCAATCAACTAAATTAATTAAATATGCGATTTGACATTATAGAATAATATTTTTTTGAAATTTTGGAGTTGTTGAGGGAAAATATTTCACTTGGGACGTGATCATTGATTCGGAGGGTTCATGAAATTAGCTTTAGCTTTATTTCTAGAAGAGAGATTAAGACTAAGTTGGGTAACGATTAAGATATTTTTCTTACCAGCACGACGGATGTACCTCTCCTGCTGTATCTCGTCCTTCGTTTGGCATTCCATATTGGAGCTGAAGCCACATCGAAATATTCCTTTTCACGCCATCTGGGCACTGTAGCCTTTAAAGCAAAATAAAAATTGAGCAGGGTTGCTTCATATTTTTTCACAACCTTGTTCCATTTCCTAAATTCATTTTGTAGTAGCCCGTGATTTCCCAAGCCATTCCAAAATTGCCCAGGGTTGCTTGATAACAAGTAATCAATTTAATTAATTAAACATGGGATTTGACATTATTGAAAGATATCTTTGTTGAAATTTGGTTGCTTGATAAACAGGGAATCAATTAAATTAATTAAATATGCGATTGGACATTATAGAATAATAATTTTTTGAAATTTTGGAGTTGTCGAGGGAAAATATTTCACATGAGATGTGCTCATTGATTCGGAGTCTTTATGAAATTAGCTTTAGCTTTATTTCTATAATAGAGATTAAGACTAAGTTGGGTAACGATTAAGATTTTTTTTTACCACCACGACGGATGTACCTCTCCTGCTGTACCTCGTCCTTCGTTTGGCATTCTATATTGGAGCTGAAGCCACATCGAAATATTCTTTTTCACGCCATCTGGGCACTGTAGCCTTCACAGCTTTATGACACATGGCCGTCTCCTGTTTCTCTTACGGGATCATAAGATATAATTTAATTTATTAAATCCACTTATGTTTTATAAATCGGAAACTCTAAAATAGTCGACTCTGTAAAAGAAACGATCATGGCAGCTGATATGGGTGTCGCAGGAAGCATCGGCAAAAGATGGAGATTACTGCAAGGGAGCCAGCAGTGGGAGGGACTCCTGGACCCTCTCGACTCTGATCTTCGTAAAAGCATTCTCATCTACGGAGACCATTCTCAGGGAACCTACGATACATTCATCAGCGACCGCCGCTCCAAATACGCCGGCACCTCCAGATATGGCGGCAATAATTTCTTCGCCGACCTCGGCTTAACAAAGCGGCCGACAGAGTGGGGATACAGCGTCGCCAAATTCATCTATACCACCTCCACAATTAATCTGCCGGAGGCTTTTATTGTGACATCCCTCTCCCGCGAGGCATGGAGTCGCGAGTCCAACTGGATGGGCTACGTTGCCCACGTTACCGACACCGGGAAAACTCAATACGGGCGGCGCGACATCACGGTCGCATGGAGAGGAACCATCGAGTCCCTGGAGTGGATTAACGATTTCGACCCTGGCCAGGCCACGCTCTCCACTCTCCTCCCCAACCACACGGGGCTCGACCAAGAAACCGACAAGGTGGCCAGATACGATGCGAGAGTTCAAAGGGGTTGGTTCTCTATCTACACATCTGACGACCCGCGCTCATCCTTCAACAAAACCAGCGCCAGAGAACAAGTACTGCAAGAGCTCAAGCGGCTCCTGGAAAAATACAAGGACGAGGATGACATCAGCATCACCACCACGGGCCACAGCCTCGGTGCCGCCCTCGCCACGCTCTGCGCCTTCGACATCGTCATCAACGGTCTCAATAAACCCTTTGGCAGAGCGACACCGATTCCCGTGACCGCCATAGTCTTTGCCAGCCCCCGGGTGGGCAACGATGCGTTCAAGAAAGTGGTCGACAAGCTCCCCGACCTAAGAGTCCTGCGCATCACTAATAACCCCGACCTCGTCCCGCTGCATCCATTGCTGGGCTACGCAGATGTTGGCGTCGAGCTACGGGTCGATACTCGCAAGTCACCGTACCTGAAAAATCCCGGGGACGCCTCCCTCTGGCACAACCTGGAAGCGTATCTGCACGCGGTGGCCGGCACTCAAGGGGAAAAGGAAGCGTTTAAGCTGGAGGTGGATCGAGATATTTCCCTTGTAAATAAGTCCACAGATTGGTTGAAGGATGAGTATATGGTTCTTGATTCTTGGTGGGTTGGGAAGAACAAGGGGATGGTGCAGGGAAACGACGGGCACTGGCTCATGCCCAAACCTCCTGACGAAGATGTTGAACAGCCTGATCACGACTCACGCTCTGCTCAATCATAGATAAATTGCAAAGTAGTAATTTAGGGCTGTATATTTGCTGCATGCAGCTTCACCTTCTATATTTAGTTTTCACCTTCCATATTTAGCTGCTTTTACTTCTGTTCTATTGTGTTGCCTATATTGACAACACCTGTATTTGCAGAGCAATGAATGATCTAGTTACATAAATTTTGGCTTCACCTTCTATATTTAGCTTTCAAGCTTCTGTTCTGTTCTATGTTGCCTATACTGACAACACCTGTATTTGCAGAGCACTGAATGATCTGGTGTTTTTTTAATTGATTTTTTTTAAAGAACAGTTTGTGTTTCAAGATTGGGAAAAACCATTTCGAATGACGTTTAGAATATAATAAATACCACCATTGGACCACGACTTATCGGTACGATGGCCCGCGCCCCCAAGAGGGCAACATGCCCCTACTTTTAGGGAGACAGATAACCCCGGTATGAGGCCGACAGATGGTATAATCAACGATTCCTTGCCATGTGAGGGAGAATTTGCTCGGAGGATAAATGGTTAAATGGAGGCCAACTAGGGTTAAATGGTTCACCGTTGTAGAGTGAACATAATGCCATTAAGATAATGGTCACTTAGATTAAAAGTAGGACGTGTAGTATTACCATTGTAAGAACGCCTCATGTGCAAAAGCTTGGGGTTGTGGTTTTATTGAGTAGACCAACGCCAAATCTCACGTACACCTTTGTGAAATGGTTTGCTAGGTTTTGTTAAAATTGGGAAGGCATACCTTTTCAAGACTTTTAATATTGGTAAGATTTGATTTGATCTTAGGAAGTAGAACATTAATATTGGTAACATTTGATTTGATTTTAAGCGTAGTTAGTGTCTCTCGAGCCTTAAGAGCTTTAATGCATTTTTTCTCGAGACGTTAAGAGCTTTGTAGTTTTCTAGAGACGTTAAGGTATTTTTCTCGGCAGCGGAAATTCCTTTTTAGTCTCATTGATTTTGCATGAGTTATGTTTTAAAGAAAATTAAAGAAAATTAAAAGTAAAAGTTCATAAAGTGAAATAGTATGTGATATATATTTATTTTGATTATTATAAATTATACAATATTAATAACATATATAAGATGATATGAATATATTATGTTAAGATGGTGTAAATATCTAATTTACAATGAATAAGTGTTTATATGAACTTACTTTTTAGAAAAAATATATTTCTTTTTGTTGTTATGATAGATGGTTCAATCATTCATAAAACACTTGTTTATATAGAATATGGTTGTGTTGAGATTCAACAAAAAGATCTTATTGAAAATTAAGTACCTACACTAACATGGAGCCTCAGGCTATTTTTAGATGGAGGTCTATTTATAAATGCACAAACAAAATCTATTTATAGATGCATGAGCAAAGTCTATTTATAGATGACGGTCTATTTATAGATGTATGTGCGAGTTTTATTATAGATCGCATGTCTATTTATAGATGCATATCGACTATTATTATCCTTTAATGATAGTTGGACAATAAACAATAATCTATTCTCAATGAGCACTTGGAAATAGTTAACTGAAGTGAAAAATCAGTTAGATATAGGAAATTTCAGTGCAAAGGTTGGTTGGTGGGACATGCAAGTTGACTTAGTTGTGACTAAGTGATTCGAAGTTGTAACAAAGTTGGATGTGTAGTTATGTGAGTTGTAAAGTAGTTTAACTCAGTTAAGTGAGTTAAACTCAGTTGTGCTAGTTGTAACTGAAGATACACTAGTGGGAGATCAGTGAATTGATTATTAATTAGTTCACGATCAGTGGTCTCACATGCAACTAAAGATTTACTATTGTCAACTACATGCATGTCAGATCCAGTGGAGACCCAGTTGAGATGTAGGTGAAAGGGACAATTTGATTATCAGTTATGACATTAGTGGGTGCACTCATGCAACCACACACACATTGGATGTGCCCATGAGGATTGTGCAGTCAAGGCAAGCGGAATTCCATTCATTCAGGGATTTCTATCAATTGGGATTGCACAGTGGAGGCAGGTTGTCTGAAGGCAGTAAATTGGCCCAAGAATTTGCCAATTTTTGTATGATAGTGTGAGACGATTGTATATTGTACTAAGAGCTCTTGGATTAGATTTTTGTATGAGATTGTTTCATTATCTTTGTTATATACATAATATATGATAGTGGGGTTTTTAGCTTTATGCTTTCTCGGTAAAAACATCCGTGTTATGTGTGATTGATCTTTCTTCTTGATATTGCAATTGGCGATCATGTTTTAAATTCCGCAAAGATTTTTGTAGAAGCGATTCGGTATTTAACAGTGGCGTATAATTGTTAGATCAGGAGAATCCACGCAATAAATAATTTGTATTAAATTTCTACATGGTATGAGAGCATAGGAGATTGCAATTTTGAAGCGGGAGCTCAGTTTGTTGGTGGAAAGAATTCGAATTTACCGAAAGAATTTCTTGGTGCTACAGTTGAGTTTACATCGAAATGGATTTCAATGGCTTGTGGCTAGAGTATGCACTCGAGGACAACTCGAACTACATTGCCTAGAAGGACAGGATGGAGGCGGTGCTTGAAGATAATGGCTTGAATGAATTCATCGACAATGACGTTCTTAAGCCCACTTTGACAAATGGTGCATTACTTGATGCATGGCAAAAGAAAGTGGAAAAGGCGAGGAGGATTCTTTTGGAAGGTGTACGAGACCACATTGTCTCAAGCCTTCATGGGAAAGCCACACCATATGCTACGTAGAAGGCTTTGATGGATCTTTTCCAAAGCAGCAGCGACTATAGGAAATTTGCGCTCAAAGATAAACTCAGGAAGATAAAGATGGAAAAGGGCGAAAACATTGCAAAGTATCTCACGAAGTTTGTCCAATGTCGAGATGAACTAGGGAGTGTGGGAATAATTGTTGCTGATGATGATTTGTTGCTCTCTTGGGACTTCCTAAGAGTTGGCACAGTTATGAAGACTCTGTCAACGAACAGGAAAAGCTGTCGGATTGGTAATGACTGTGGTCGGATCTAGTGCAGGAGGAGTTTAGGCGGAACACCAGAGATGGCTCTTCATCAAAGCATGATGATGAAGAGGATTGTGTTTGCGCCGCCAAGGCAAAGAAGGGGAAGGGGAATAAATTCTATTCTAAATCTGAGTGTAAAGGCAAGAAGATGGATATGTCCAAGGTGGAGTGTTTTCACTTTCAGGAACTTGGGGATCTTGCTACTAAATGTCCGCAGAAGAAGAAGAAAAAGAAGGTTGTTGGAGTTGCAGTTGGTGAGGCCCTTGCCTCATAATTTGAACTTGACTTCTAGGTGAAAATGTGAAGTTGGGTTACACTTTTTGCCCTTTTTGGAAAAAAACTTTCATTTTTTTTCGATTCTTCAACTTTCTAGAAACTATAACAATTTTTTTGTTTAGAATTTCATTTTGCGATAAAAATAAAAGTTGTCAGAAATTTTGTTAGTTTTCTATTACTTATTTTTTGGAAATTTTTTATGCACATTTGATATGTCAACTTAGCGTTTCTTTGAGTGTGTGTTTTTTAAAAATGAAAGGATTCATAAGAATTCATGTTAATACATAATGTTGTATTCTTTGAAAATTTGTGTTTTTGAGAAAACAAAATGTATTACAATAATCTAGACAGAGTCTACTTCGGTTTCGTCATATTTACAAAGCCAACGGATGCATATCATAATTACTAGAATTTTTTGAACTGATCCAATACGAAAAAACTGCATATTTTGAGTATGTTTCGCGACGCAAGAAATTTCTTAACATATACGTTATAAAATAAAAATCTAAAAGCTACCCATTAGAGACGACGGACCAATGGTATGCTCCATAATTTTTTCAATTTCTTTTACAATGTATTTTGGTAGATATAGAATTTTGATTTCACTGAATCACAATGACACTCAGAAATTGTTTGCACCTGTTTTATTACAAAATTAATTAAAATTAGTAAATATTTATGAAATTCCATAAAAGTTATATTTCCTGAAAATAGATTCAATTCTGAAAATGCTTGTCTTGGTTCTGACAGTTAATTCAGAATGTTTCATGGAGTTTAATCAGTCCAAAGTTGCAGAAACGTATTCAAAGCATGGATCTGCAAGTCTCACGCCTTAATAGTTCAGCCGATTTTTTTTCAAAGTTCGGCCGAACTTCTGCCTACTTTTCCGCCAGCTGGAAAATTTCGTAGAGCCCCTCAAAAAAACATTTCGTGGCAATATAAATTTCCATTAAATCATTCATAATTTTCGTACATTTCGCACATTTGGTCTAATTTTACAAAGTTCTTGGTTTGGGTTTAAAGACTTTTCTTGGATATTTGGGTTTAAGGACATTTCTTGGAGGTGGTCTGATTTTGCAAAGAATTGTTTTGCGTTTAAGGACTTTTCTTAGAAGACATTTGTTGGAGGTAGTCTCATTTTGCAAAGAATTATTTTGGGTTTAAGGAATTTTCTTAGACGTACATTCAAATGACATTTCTTGGAGGTATGTGATATATTCTTTTTGGATGTTTTTTGTTCTTCATTTTTTTTTAAAGTATAGATTTGGGCTTAATTTCAAATTTTTAGAGTACGTGTTTTGAGTTGAAGTAAATCTTTTGAGCTTCATTTCATTTTTATAAGACGTTTTTTTCTCGAATTTTTTAAAGTAAGTGTTTTGGATTGGAGTATGTATTTTTTACAAAAATTTTAAAATGAGTTTTTTTTTTAAATTAAATATTTTGTGATGCTTTTTCTAATTGAGTTATTGTCTAAAGTTTTGAAGGAAATTTTTTGAACATCATACTCTATTATCATGGGAAATCAAAGGAATTGTGTGAGAAAATATGATCGAAAAAGAAACCCTGAGGAACGTAGAGAAGAGACGAGACAATCTCACAAAAGAAAGATAGAAGCACTCTCAAATATTCAAGGGGAAAATTAAACTCAACTAGAAATTGAAGCAGTTATTTAAAATTTTCCCAGCGTAAAATGTGAAGCTTAATTTTTATTTGATTAACTAATTCAAGAAAAATATTTTGCAATGTAAACAGAGAGAAATATTCCTCAAAACATTGATGATGAGATACAAAATTTTGAAAGAAAAAGTGAAAGAGATATTGAACCAATGATTGAAGATGGTGAAAATATTGAAATAAATTCAAGTGAAAAAATTGAATCACAAGGTGTATATATATATATATATATATATATTGAACACATGCACGTATTATTGAAATTATACATATATTTATTAATTTAGTTATTTATTGAATATGTAAACTTATTATGTACTATTTATTCGAATATGTACAGATGAAATCAATGTCGATGATGAGATGTTAGAAAATGTTGACACTCACACATATGGAGATAAAAAACCTGACCATTATATATGATATCGTGTTAACCGCATTTTTGAAACATATTTCATAAAGGAGCAGGTGACAGTTCAAGCTCAAATGTTGAAAGGTCTCCTATCATTAAGGAAATTAAAAAAAACTACGACACTACTGAGTATTCGAAAATCAACCAAAGATAAAAAAAATGAAGGAAAATGTGATACAAAATATAGGTAGTGCTATAAATTCAATTAGGAGATCTAGACAGAAAAATGTTTCAATTGTACGTAGAGGAATACATATGGCAATGGTTTCATCAAGTACTAAAGAGAATCATTTGGCAACATCTATGGCATGAGCATTAGGAACCTCGCGAAAGACTTTACACAAACATCGGAAATTTTGGCTACAAATAGATGTAAATGATGAACTGGCTTGTTGGAGAGCTATTTGTAGGCAACCATAGAAAATATACTTGGAGAAAATATTAAAATAATATATGAATATTGGAAGAACAATTCACGTGCTTCGCCAACTGCAAAGCATGTGATGCAAAGAAGAATAGCATGAAATCAATACGAAGAACATGAAAAATATTTCTTGGAAACCACTCAGATAGATTTATTCAACAAGTTCAAAGAAGAAAATCGTGAAATTCATGTTTCAATCAGTGCTTTTGTTCAACAAAAACCATGGTATGTAAAACCTATCACCGTATGCGACATTTTTTGTTGCCGTTATCATGTGGAATTTGAGTTATATTATGACACATTCCTTGATTTTGGTAGAACATTATGGAAGGATTCACCTCCTCCTTCCACTATCCATGATTTCATATCTCAAATTCTATGTGAAAGAGAAAGCAATGAACTATTTTACAAAAAGAAATGTGTTGGTGGTAAAAAATGCGATGATTGTGGAAATTTGACTAAATTTCAAAACAAATATTGTATTGATATAAATGATCAGTCATTTTCCAACATGAAAGTGAAATGGAAGAGATATGAATATATCCATACATCGATTCAAGGTGCAAATAGTGTTAAAAGAATTGAATTACGAGAAGAAGAAATTTTTGTGATAGAATTTTTGAGAAAGTTTGAGGCAGAAATTTACAAATACACCAAGCATTCCCATAGAGCTCGATGGCAAGACTTGCAATTCAAAAAATATCGTGAATTTTTTCCACCAGGGACCATTTTGTCAGTGATTGATTTTGCAGAAAACTACACATTTGTTCCACAAAAAGAAATTCAAAGTGAATACTATCATTCTGACCAAGTCTCCATGCTCGTCCATATTCTATATAGACATGCTGAACAAAATGTCGATCATATAGAAAGCATGAGTGAAAATCGACATATCATTAAAGAATATCACTTTTATATCAGTGACGATCGTACACATGATACATTTTTTGTACAACATTGTTTTGGAAAAAATTATGATTCATTGAAAAATTGTGGAATAACATTCAATGAACATTGGATATGGTCAGACGGATGCGCAGGTCAATTCAAATCTGCACGATCATTCTTTTGGTTGTGTTGTCTTCATAAAAAAACATGCATTAAACATTGTTGGAATTTCTTTGAGACTGGCCATGGAAAAGGAGAACATGACGGTGCAGGAGCATGCATAAAACGAGTACTTTGAAGATATCAAATGAACCACTCTGCAAGCCGACTTGTGAACGCTGAAGAAGTTGTTCAATGGTGCATCGTTGCTCTAAGCCATGAGAGAAACCCATCAAGAGAAGTGTGAAGGTACATTCAATTTAATTTATATTGGAAATCTAATTTTAAACATTGTACATTTATCATGCAATGATTATCTTTGATTGTATTTTGATATCATATTTACAAATTATTCTTCTAATTTTCCATATAAAGGTTTTTCTGGCATATTGGAATTGAAGACGTAGATAGATCAATTAGAAATGACGTTGAAACAATAAAAGGGACTCGAAAATTGCATTCAATTCAAACAAAGTCGTCCAGAAATGTGTTTGCATTGGATAAAAGAAAATATTCTTGTTTTTGTGATGTTTGCATAGACAACACAAAATCTAATGACGTTTGTGAAAAAAAAATGTATGTGAACGATTGGAAACATACAGAGCTAAATACAAAGGGCAAAATGTTTGTTGCAATGTTTGAAGAAATGCAATCAGAGGAAACTACAATATCATCCGATGGTGATCGAGTTTCTAATCTTGTTAGAGAAGGTAACATTTGAATTGCTTTCTAATGATTTAAAGATCTAGAAATAAATTTAAATATGTATAATTTTGTTAAGTTTGTTTTATTGTGCAGGAGATGTTTTTGCTGTAATTGCACCTATTGAAAACGATGAAAATGTTAAGTATTATTTGATGCGTTGCACTAAACGAAAAATGAAATTATTAGAAAACTATAATGATCATGGATTTCAATATGACAGAGGATCTATTATACTGAAAGGTTATTTTTTCAAACAAACTAATCAAAGTGGGGACTTTGTTTACTTTGAAGACTATGAACTTGATTCCATAAGTTGTCAATATAGTCACTTGGTGTGTGCAGCACGCATAAAGTTGATAGAGGTTCAATCAAAGAGAAAAACAAAAATTAAGAAATGGAAAATGTCAAAATCCAATCATGAACGGATTATTGAAGATGGCATTCCATTGGAATTTTTTTGATTGAATTGCCCAACAATTTATTCTCTTTGGATTAAATATGTTTTAGAACTTCCAGTACTCAACTAAAAATTGAGCTGCTTATGTTATTTGTGCAAGTGTTTGCACATGTACAAATTGTTTTGGTACATGCACGTGCTCTAGTATCAATTGAAAGTAGCTTTTCTATACATGTGCATTGATGAAAAATGTTACATGTATTGGATATATATATATATATATGTTCTAGAATGAAATTAATTGTTCAAGTAGTTTTACTATGTGCATTGATGAAAAATGATTCACGTACTCAATATATATGTTCTAGAATGCAATTAACTAAAAGTAGTTTTTCTATGTGCATTGATGAAAAATGTTGCACGTACTGGATATATACACGAATTGAATGTGCCCAATTTTTCTTGTGGTTTTTTCTAATAAAATGTATCCACAATGTAAATAAATCATCCACAGTATAGTTTTGTACAAATATTCCTTTCAGACAAGAGAATCAGAGCACTTCTCCGACTTTTGGTGGGATTTGAACCACATCTCTATTCCTAATTGAAAATCTAGTACAAAATTTGTCTGTCCAATGGTCGGATATGTTCTATGTTCTAGAATGAAATTAACTGAATGTCATCAATTTACCAATTTATAAATCAACAAGGCTACCTATTTGAGTGCATTAATGACATTGACCCGAATTCAACAAACATATATGTACTTCTTATATTTCCAATCAAAATTAAAGGGATAAATACATATATCTACTTTACTTTTTTTTCAATTAGAGCTCAATTGATATGGTTAGTTGCATTGAAAAGCTATGTTCTTCCTATTGGAAATTTTTTCACTCAAAAAAGAGTATGTAGAGATCAAAAGCAATCTTAAGATGCCAAATGTACTTCAACCATCCAAAACTTGAATTTTAAAAACTTTTTGATTAAATCAAAACAATACTTCACATGGGAGTCTTCCATCTAGGCCAAATGTAGATTGAAACCATCCAAAAATTAGATCAAAACATTTAACATTATATCAAAACATTTAACATTTAACATTAAATCAAAATTAAAGGGATAATGTACAACTTCTTTACTCTTTTTGATTAAATCAAAACAATACTTCACATGGGAGTCTTCCATAGGCCAAATGTAGATTGAAACCATCCAAAATTTAGATCGAAACATTTAACATTATATCTTGAAACATTTAACATTTAACATTAAATCAAAATTAAAGAGATTTACATATAACTACTTCTTTACTCTTTTTGATTAAATCAAAACAATACTTCACATGGGAGTCTTCCATAGACTAAATGTAGATTGAAACCATCTAAAACTTAGATCAAAACATTTAACATTATATCAAAACATTTAACATTTAACATTAAATCAAAATTAAAGGGATAAATACATATAACTACTTCTTTACTCTTTTTGATTAAATCAAAACAACCAGAGGGGGTCTAAATCAAAAAAACAGAAAAGGGGCTGCCCATAACCAGGAAACCAACCCAGAAGATGCTGCCCAATATCGGGAAACTAGCAGACAGAGAGTGTTCAGAAGCACAGCGATTGCAAAACATGACAAAAGTTCAAAAAAGCTAAAGAGGACCTGACATCAGGCTAGCTATCGATTTGTGTAGGAGGATTCTCCTCCACAATTAGACAATTGTAGTCCTTCGGATCATCAGTTACTCCCTTGGAGTGATGGGAGGAGCTGTCCGAAGCGGAAGAGGAGCCAGAGTCGTCTTTGAGCCTTTTCTCCACACAGGTCAAGCTATCGCTACTTGCGCCATTGTTGCTGGAGCTCATCGAGATGGATTTGACTGGAAGAGCTGCCGACTTCCTGGTGTCTTAGGGTTGATGGGTTGGGATGGTGGACTTTCTCCGCCGCTTCCTGGAACCAGAGGCACCTTCATCTTGGGGCTCCTCCTGAAAAAAGACAGAAATGGTCGTCGTATTTCGAGGTTTGACCATAGCACAGGTGAAGTGAAATTGTGCGACACTACTTGCCGGAGGAGAGTGCCCGCCTGTGTCATGGGTTGAAAGAGGTAGGTGAGAGCTAGCACTCCTGCCCCCTCCACCCCTACCCCTACCTCCCCTTCTGCAATGCATCCGACGTCTACGCATGGGAGTCTTCCATAGGCCAAATATAGATTGAAACCATCAAAAACTTAGATCAAAACATTTAACATTATATCAAAACATTTAAAACATTTAACATTAAATCAAAATTAAAGGGATTTACATATAACTACTTTTTTTACTCTTTTTTGTTAAATCAAAACAATACTTCACATGGGAGTCTTCCATAGGCCAAATGTAGATTGAAACCATCCAAAACTTAGATCAAAACATTTAAAATTATATCAAAACATTTAACGTTTAACATTAAATCAAAATTAAAGGGATAAATACATATAACTACTTCTTTATTCTTTTTGATTAAATCAAAACAATATTTCACATGGGAGTCTTCCATAGGCCAAATGTAGATTGAAACCATCCAAAACTTAGATCAAAACATTTAACATTATATCGAAACATTTAAAACATTTAACATTAAATCAAAATTAAAGAGATTTACATTTAAAACATTTAACATTAAATCAAAATTAAAGGGATTTTACATTAAATGTAGATTAAAATGGTATCCAAAACTTAGTTTTAAAAACTTTTTGATTATATCACAACATTACTTCACATGATTAATGTACTTCAACCATCCAAAACTTGGGTTTTAAAAACTTTTTGATTATATCACAACATTACTTGACATGCCATCCAATTGTAGTTCAACTATCCAATGAAAACATTTAATATTATATCACATGTGCTAAATGTAGATTGAAACCATCCAAAACTTAAGTTTTAATTTTTTTTTTTATTATATATCATGCAACATTACTTCACATTACATGCCAATTATAGTTCAACTATCCAATAAAAACATTTAACATTATATCACATGTGCCAAATGTAGATTGAAACCATCCAAAACTTAAGTTTTAAAAACTTTTTGATTATATATCGTGCAAAATTAAAACATTAAACATTTAACATTAAATATCACATGCCAAATTTAGATTGAAACCATCCAAAACTTGAGTTTTAAAAACTTTTAGTTTATATCATACATAACATTACTTCACATGCCATGCCAATTATAGTTCAACTATCCAATAAGAACATTTAACATTATATCACATGCCAAATGTAGATTGAAACCATCCAAAACTTACCTTTTAATTTAACAAAAAATTATAGATCACAACATTACTTCACATGCCAAATGTACTTCAAGCATCAAAAAATTAAATTAAAAAAAAAAAAAAAAACAAATTATAACATATCATTACATAACATGCCAAATGTAGTTCAGAAGCAAAACAAAACTTAAATTTTAAAAACAAAACAAATTATAACACATCATTACATAACATGCCAAATGTAGTTCAGAAGAAAAACATTAATTTATAGATGACAATATTACTAGTAGTTCAATTATCCAAAACTTAAAAGTTTTAAAAACCAAACAAATTATATAACAACATTACTTCACATTCACATGCCAAAAGTACTAAAACCATCCAAAACTTAACTTTTTGGAACAAAGCAAATTATATTAACACTGTAATAAAATATGTCCAAAAATTGTAGATCTCACAAGTATCAAACTATATCAAGTTATATATATATATGACAGTGCATATAGATAATATATAAAAAAGTAAATTTAAGACTATCTAAATCTTGAAATCAAATCTACAAATCAGGTCCATCAAATAGAGATGGATGTAGCGTCTTTCCTATCAGGGTCTCAATCCGCGCACTATCATGCGAAGCATGGGAAACCTGTACACAATGCACATGTACTTGAACACAAAAATTTGATGCTTTAAAAATGAGTGAGAATATACATAGAACTTCATGTAAAAAACAAAATATAAAAAAAAAATCATGCAATACCTCATGAGGTTCCCTCTCCATTTGTTCACCTGCTACAAGTTCCCCCCCTCCCCCATGGGCACATCTGCAATGGTAAACTATACAATATATATATATATATATATATATATATATATATATATATTAAAAAATTTCAAATGAAAATGCACGTGTACATATATAAACTTATTTTCAATAATATTAAAAAAAAAGTTAGACAACTTGTTCAAATGGTTGAAATGGTGTGGATGTTCCTATCTTCGTCGCTAGAGTCCGTGGATTAAAGAAATCTTCTATAG
Source organism: Pinus albicaulis (assembly GCA_034641835.2). Lineage (NCBI taxonomy): Eukaryota > Viridiplantae > Streptophyta > Pinopsida > Pinales > Pinaceae > Pinus > Pinus albicaulis. The sequence goes on along the minus strand of CM076573.1, from coordinate 302,888,091 downwards.
GAACCTAAATTCAAAAATTTAAAATAACTCAATAAATATATAAATATATATATATATCTCAATTTTTAATGGAACTTTTTGAGGTGGAATATATATATATATATAGCTTAAACATAAATTTTAAAAGTGAAAAATTGTCCATACTTGTGGCTCATCTCCTAAGGAAGTAGAAGGTACATCTCCCAAGGAAGAAGAAGGTACTGCCATCCCAAAAACATTAGACGGAATCAGAATCTGTTAAAACATTTTATCATTATATATACATACATGTACATGTGTGCACAATTATTTATTTTAAAATATCACTTAAAAAACACTAACATTTGCCAACATATCTTGATGGTGAGACCCATCTGCATTGTTTGAACCAGAGGTCCCAAACGTGATATTAACATTTTCGTCACTCATCATGCGTGACAACTGCAAATGGTGTTTTAACATATAATGATACATTTTTGTTAGATTAATGTACATACAAATAAATGTATACATGTACATACACATGTATTTATTACAAATTGTATACATGTATACATGTTAAAATAATTGAACCCTAAGGTCATTAACACATACCGTTCTCGTGCCCTCTTCCTCATGAAGAATTAGGTCTTGAAAACCATTGCAACAATTGTTTGCATATATTCGGAGATCTTCAACATTCATGTTGTCAATCTATTCATCTATACAATAAACAAAATTGGCACGTGCATTTTCACGTGTTCTTTGTCGATTTAGACAAACATCGACTCCACCCAATCCGCTATAAACATTTTCGATCATGACATCCCTTGCTTCTCGACTTATTTGAGAACTCGCATTCATCTCTGATCACAGAGTTTTGACCCAAAAAGGTCAACTCACCAATTGTGGCTCAGGGCGAGGCAACTCCACATCTCACTTAGCACCCTTACAGTCATACAATCGACCTTTCCCCGGACCAAAAAATTCTGACGGAAGGTCATTGTAGTTGGGTTTCATATCCAAAAAAAATTATGCATAAAACAATTGTGTAAAATAAACAGGAACCTCGTTGTTCCATGGGAGCCTTCCATAGGCCGCAAGGTGCCTATCATACAAATAGTGAGCTATATTTGGGTGCTTGAAATATTGCACCTTCAACATTTTATTTTTGTCCCTTCCTTGAAATTAAACATTGACTTCGCCATATCTTTTGTAACTCTTTGTTTTACATCCTCCCATTTATCGGGACCCATTACTGTTTCCTTTCTCTTTCTCATCACTTCTACAAATGTATCAGTCGTTGGCCCAAGATTTTTGTACACATTTACAAGTTCACCCAATGAACGTGTAACTATTTCGAGGCTTTATCGACTCTCAGCAGGTAGAGTCAAAGCCACGAGATCTCTCCACAATTTTGCATGAAGTTTTTGACACCTTTGTAAGGTGCATTGCGCCATGTTTGTTTCCCATGGTATATCAGAAATTTTGGCTAGATAAGTTGTGGTGGGTAGACAACCTTCTTCTTGAATGTAGCGTTTTTCCCTGCATCTATTTTGACCAATATTTGGAACATTTTCAGCCTCTACATCAATATATATATAATTTTTTATATTATAAAAAATACGGGTAAACAAATTTGTACAAATTCAATGAAAAAAATATTGAAATTGATAGCAACCTCGATGTGGTTGGTTAGCATCTTCTCCACCCTGAAACTGTTGAGACCCAGAACGACCCTACTGAGAACCAGCACCACCAACCGTTGATTGGCCTCTGGGGAATAAATATCACCACCTTCACGCAACCTACTACCACTCATTGATGGCTCTCTAAGAGGATTTGAACCACCACCAACCTCTCGAGACGAGAGAGAAGTTTCATAAACAAATACGAATTTATAATCAATTGAAAAATATATTCATGTGTACATATAAATACATGTACACATTCATTGATTAAATTGCGTAAACCATACCATAACTGGGTGAACCATGGGCATGCTCCATGGATGGAGTAGAGACCCTTCTCTTCTTAGCTTCTAAAAAATAGAAAATGAAACTTATTAACAACTAATTTAACTCACAAAGTTAATAAAAAAACAATTCCATATGTTCACACATGTATGGAGATTTAAGATTATATTTAAATACCATGAACATCCCCCGATCCCTGATCCCCCATATGAGATTCTGTTGATCTTCATCGTTCATCCTCCATGATATATATATCTATTGGTGGACATTTACACGAAATAAATTTCAGAAAATTAATGTGATTTAGTGTACACAAATTATGTAGAACACAACTTTCAAAGCACTAATTGATGTGTGAAACTCAATTTAAGCAAAAAAGAAATTATAAAAATGATAAGTTCACCAAATTGCGCTTTACATGGTGGGAGCACACTTGGTATAAAATTGAAAAAAACATATGGTCATTAAAAAAGAAGTGAAACTGCATTTAAACAAACTCCATTTAAACAAAAATTTGTTGAATTCCCCGTATTCTAATTTTATAAAAATGTGAAGTTCACCACTTGTTGCAAATGTGAAGTTCACCAAGCAGCGCTTTACATGGTGGGGTGGGAGCACACTTGGTATATAATTGAAAAAAGCACATGGTCATTAAAAAAGACGCATTTATAAGTACACAATACACACATATCCAAGATATGTTACAATGTCCATCAATAATTTTGAAGAAGAGCGTCTCAACACTAATTCATCTTTGAGAGATGAATCTTGAATTTTTGAAGAAGAGAATCTCAAAACCAATTCATCTTTTAGAGATGAATCTTGCATTGGCATTGCTTTATATAATTATAATTCATCTTTGATAGATGAATCATGAATTGGCATTGCCCCACGCAATAGATCAGCAGACATCTTATTCACATTATACAATGCCTTATACTAAAAAATTGAAATTGGCTAACAATATTGTTTGCTATTCCATGCAGTTCTTTTAGCCTCTCCTTCTTAACTTGGCACACGCCATTCATCTGGTTGCACACAAGTTCAAAATTGGTGAAAACTACAATTCCATTTGATCCATACTCCATCGATTTTCCCAAGCCTTCTATCAATCCAATATAATATGCCTCGTTGTTTGTTGTTCTTCCCGGTATATTCATTTTCCTTTGGACGACTTTGCTAGTCGCTATATTGGAAAGCACATATGTAATCACCTCTTTCCCTGGATTGAGATAGCAAGAAACTTCTATGCATAATTTCTATTTTTCAACCATATTTAATGGTTTTCTTATCCCTAGAAAAAAATTTCAATAAAAAATATATATATGAAATGGGAGAAATGACACAAGATCATGAGGTAAATGACATGTGCATGGTTTATCCTAAAGTTTGACTTAAAAAGTTTATGGTCTAGAATTCACATCTAAAATTAATGGGAGGAAGCCTTTAGTTTGTGGGAGAAATGACACATGTACACAATTTACCTTAAAGTGGGTGTGTTTTATGGATATTAAAATGAAGAACTTCTATTTAGATCTATTCCAAAGATTGACTGTAGGGGCATTTACTAGATATGTCACCTTTCATAAAATATGAGATCCAGAGGCTACCTGGCCCTTTACAAACTCTGCCTATAGAAATTGTAGAAGTTAAGAAATTTAAATTGACAAATTTACTTGTGAGAAATTTACATTGACAACATATAGAGATTCAACTAGGCTTGTGAAAAGTACAAGTGGACAATGTATAATTATACTTAGAAGAGTCTTTGGTGTAATGGTTAAGCAAGAAAGAGTTGTTACTTTCTCTATCTAGAGTAGAAGTGGAATACATAGTAGTTACTTCTTTTTGAGTGCTTTGGATGAAATGGGCTCTACAAGATATTAAGGTAAATTTATTTTTGAGTGAGTAGAAGTGGAATGCATAGTAGTTACTTCTTTTTGAGTGTTTTGGATGAAATGGGCTCTACAAGATATTAAGGCAAGGTAAATTTCTTTTTGAGTGTTTTGGATGAAATGGGCTCTAGAAGATATTAAGGTAAATCTATATATCTATTAAGTGTTTCAATAGAAGTGTAATAATAATTTCAAAAATAAAATATTCTACTTCCTTCAATAACTATTTACATATCATCATTAAGTACCACTTCCTCACACAACAAGGCTTTGAGAAAATAGTGAAGATGGAATACATACCCACAAAGCCTCTTGTTAGAGAAGCATTTGAATATGTGAGAAACAAATTAGGAAAATTTCTTGTAAATTATTTTGTTAGAGAACCATTTGAACATGTGAGAAACAAATTAGGGATAGTTTTTGTAAATTATTGTCACTTATTTGACTTCAAAAGAAGAGCCTATGAAATTGAGTGCAATATCTATGTGGGAGAGTACACAATATCTAAGGGGGAGAATAAAATATATTTGAATTCAAAAGAAGAGCCTATGAAATTGAGTGAAATATCTATGTGGGAGAGTACACAATATCTAAGGGTGAGAATAGATATAAGGAAGGAATAAAAAGAGTAACAAAAAGCATATGATTGTGTCAATAATTTGAAGTAGTCAAGAAAGATAAAAAAGGACCATCAAAATTGAGTGCAATATCTATATGATCAAGTGTTAATAATTTGAAGTAGTCAAGAAAGATAACAAAAGACCATCAAAATTGAGTGCAATATCTATATGATATCTATATGATCAAGTGTCAATAATTTTAAGTAAAGAAAGATAACAAAGGACCATAAAAATTGAGTGCAATATCTATGTGGGAGAGTACACAATATCTAAGGGGGAGAATAAAATATAAGGAAGGAATAAAAAGAGTAACAAGAAGCATATGATTGTGTCAATAATTTGAAGTATTCAAGAAAGATAACAAAGGACCATCATCAAATTCAAATTGAAGGATCAAGTAGTATTCTTCATGAAGAAGAAGCATTAACTAGGTTCATCATTTAAAGGGTTCATTTTTTAATGAAAAAATTTATGAATAATATGGAATGAATCATTGTACATTATGATAAATCTTGTATTTAAATGACATTTGATCTATGAATAAAAAATAAAATGGGATCATATCTTCATATATATGTGTGTGTAAGAGAGAAATAAAAAGAAAAGGTAATTCCACCAAGCCTAAAGGAGCATGTCCTAATACATTAAATTATGTTTGGTTTCTAGAAGCATTAATCATGAAGAGTCATGAGATCCACATTTCAACCATACTATTTGCAAGTTAAAGGAGCATGTCATAATACATTATTATGTTTGGTTTCTAGAAGCATTAATCATGAAGAGTCATGAGATCCACATTTCCATCATACTATTTGCAATTTCACATTTCCATCATGCTATTTGCAAGTTCTATATGAAGATATGTAGTCTAATAACTAATTAGCAAGTTGTGATGTCCTAATACATTATTATGCTTGGTTTCCATCATACTATTTGCAAGTTCTATATGAAGATATGTAGTCTAATAGCTATACAGTATAGCCCATATAACATATAACGACCTTTAACAATATGAGAAAAGAGTCAAAAAACAGAGAGGCCTCCCAACAGAGTATAACATATAACGACCTTTGACAGTATGAGCAAAGAGTCAAAAAAAAGAGAGACCTCCCAGTAGAGTTCCACCTGTTCATCAAGGTAAGCAACATAATATCGGAAGTGAAACAATGACACCACTGAACATATGTGAATTTAGATATTAAATTGACATTTATTGCAAATGACATGTGCATGGTTTATCTTAACATTTGACTTAAAAAGTTTATGGTAGAATTCACATCTAAAATTAATGGGACGAAGCCTTTAGTTTGTGGGAGAAATGACACATGTACACAATTTACCTTAAAGTGGTTGTGTTTTATGGATATCAAAATGAAGAACTTCTATTTAGATCTATTCCATAGATTGACTGTAGGGGCATTTACTAGATATGTCACCTTCCATAAAAGATGAGATCCAGAGGTTACCTGGCCCTTTACATACTCTGCCTATAAAACTTGAAGAAGTTAAGAAATTTACATTGACAAATTTATAGAACTCGTAGAAGTTAAGAAATTTACATTGAAAAATTTATTAGTAGAAATTTACATTGACAACATATAGAGATTCAACTAGGCTTGTGAAAAGTACAAGTGGATAATGTATAATTCTACTTAGAAGAGTCTTTAGTTTAATGGTTAAGCAAGAAAGAGTCGTTACTTTCTCTATCTAGAGTAGAAGTGGAATACATAGTAGTTACTTCTTTTGAGTGTTTTGGATGAAATGGGCTCTACAAGATATTAAGGTAATTTTCTTTTTGAGTGAGTAGCAGTGGAATACATAGTAGTTACTTCCTTTTGAGTGTTTTGGATGAAATGGGCTCTACAAGATATTAAGGTAAAATTATTTTTGAGTGAGTAGAAGTGGAATGTACATAGTAGTTACTTCTTTTTGAGTGTTTTGGATGAAATGGACTCTACAAGATATTAAGGTAAGGTAAATTTATTTTTGAGTGTTTTGGATGAAATGGGCTCTACAAGATATTAAGGTAAATCTATATATCTATTAAGTGTTTCAATAGAAGTGTAATAATAATTTCAAAAATAAAATATTCTACTTCATTAAATCACTATTTAAATATCTTCATAAAGTACCACTTCCTTACACAACAAGGCTTTGAGAAAATAGTGAAGATGGAATACATACTCACAAAGCCTCTTGTTAGAGAAGCATTTGAATATGTGAGAAACAAATTAGGAATAGTTCTTGTAAATTATCTTGTTAGAAAACCATTTGAACATGTGAGAAACAAATTAGGGATATTTCTCGTAAATTATTGTCACTTATTTGACTTCAAAAGAAGAGCCTATGAAATTGAGTGCAATATCTATGTGGGAGAGTACACAATATCCAAGGGGGAGAATACAATATATTTGACTTCAAAAGAAGAGCCTATGAAATTGAGTGCAATATCCATGTGGGAGAGTACATAATATATAAGGGGGAGAATAGATATAAGGAAGGAATAAAAAGAGTAACAAAAAGCATGTGATTGTGTCAATAATTTGAAGTAGTCAAGAAAGATAACAAAGGACCATCAAAATTGAGTGCAATATCTATATGATCAAGTGTCAATAATTTGAAGTAGTTTTTAAGTAGTCAATAAAAATAACAAAGGACCATCAAAATTGAGTGCAATATCTATATGATATCTATATGATCAAGTGTCAATAATTTTAAGTAAAGAAAGATAACAAAGGACCATCAAAATTGAGTGCAATATCTATATGATTGTGTCAATAATTTGATAATTTGAAGTAGTCAAGAAAGATAACAAAGGACCACCAAAATTGAGTGCAATATCTATGTGGGAGAGTACACAATATCTAAGGGGTAGAATACAATATAAGGAAGGAATAAAAAGAGTAACAAGAAGCATATGGTTGTGTCAATAATTTGAAGTAGTCAAGAAAGATAACAAAGTAGTTAAGAAAGATAACAAAGGACCATCATCATATTCAAATTGAAAGATCAAGTAGTCTTCTTCATGAAGAAGAAGCATTAACTAGGTTCATCATTTAAAGGGTTCATTTTTTAATGAAAAAATTTATGAATAATATGGAATGAATCATTGTACATTATGATAAATCTTGTATTTAAATGACATTTGATCTATGAATAAAAAAGAAAATGGGATCAACTCTTCATTTATATGTGTGTAAGAGAGAAATAAAAAGCAAAGGTAATTCCCCCAAGCCTAAAGGAGCATGTCCTAATACATTAAATTATGTCCTAATACATTAAATTATATTTGGTTTCTAGAAGCATTAATCATGAAGAGTCATGAGATCCACATTTCGACCATACTATTTGCAAGTTAAAGGAGCATGTCCTAATACATTATTATGTTTGGTTTCTAGAAGAATTAATCATGAAGAGTCATGAGATCCACATTTCCATCATACTATTTGCAAGTTCACATTTCCATCATGCTATTTGCAAGTTCTATATGAAGATATGTAGTCTAATAACTAATTAGCAAGTTGTGATGTCCTAATACATTATTATGTTTGGTTTCCATCATACTATTTTCAAGTTCTATATGAAGATATGTAGTCTAATAACTATACAGTCTAGCCCATATAACATATAACGGCCTTTGAAAGTATGAGAAAAGAGTCAAAAAACAGAGAGGCCTCCCAACAAAGTTCCACCTATTCATCAAGGTAAGCAACATAATATTGGAAGTGAAACAGTGACACCACTGAACATATGTGAATTTAGAATGATTTAAACTCTTTTTTCAAAGGAGAAAAAAACTTTTTCATATATTGATAACAGTTCATATACAAAATCCTCTTGATATACCCATAACAGGTTATCAAGTATAAAAGATCAGATTCTGCCTCATATATAAATACATCCGAAAAGACAATATGTAGTCACATTACAGCATTAGATCATTCTAGTTCAATCATTCTTCTTGTAAAAAAAATTTCCCTTCACCCTCATATGCCTAATTATGGTCGTTTTCCTAATTATGGCCATTTAGCTACAGTCTATCCACACCATGAGTGATTAGAAAAAATAGTAAAGGTTACACATTCCAGTGTTGAGGAATCGAGAGAAGGCTCGGTAACGGCATAAGCTTAACAATGGTGGTAAACTTCCATGCACAAGACGAGAATAAGCTAGCGCGGATGAAATTGATGGATCCATAGGAACAGTAACAACTACAGCAATCGAATGCATATCATACTACCAGAAATTCAACATACACCTTACAACAAAAGGTAATGAAATTTAAAGCATAATTATGGCCGTTTAGCTACAGTCTATCCACACCATGAGTTATTACAAAAAATAATAAAGGTTGCACATTCCAATGTTGAGGAATTGAGAGAAGGCTCAGTAACGGCATAAGCTTAACAGGGGTGGTAAACTTCCATGCACAGGTGGAGAATCAGCTAGAGCGGATGAAATTGATGGATGCACAGGAACAGTAAGAGTTTTTTCACACTGATTATCAGCTAATCGACATTTCTGGGGATGGTTTTGTTAGCCTGTTGACTGAATCTGGGCAGACCAAGGACGATCTCAAGCTACCTACTGATGACCAGCTGGTGGCACGTAAAAAAAACACAAAAATATCTATACACTGAGACATATATCATGGCCTTTCTTATCCATCAAAAAACACAAAAACAACTATACACTGAGACAACGTTCCATAGCTAAAAACGTTTAATTATACTTAGTCTGCAATCATAAAATAGAGAAGCTGCACGAGAGAAAAAAACATTGCATCCAGAGCCAAATAAACCCAGAATTACATTTCAACTTGATCTAAACTTCCATGCACAGGTGGAGAATTAGCAACAGAAAGAACCCATAATTACATTTCAACTTTATCTAAACTTCCATGCACAGGTGTCGAATCAGCAACAGAAAGCGCTGCTTACCTAGTAGTTCACTTGACGTCGCCGCAAATAATCACCAACAGAGCGGACGGAAGCAGCCCCATAACAGCAGCAACGCCGCAATAATTCAATGAACATAATATAACACACAAAAATGCGTGAAGAAATAGAGAAAAGAAACACAGACGTGGGAAACAAATAAACTTCACGGGCGATATATTTATAAGAACTAGTTCGACTGAACTATTTTAAGAGTAAAAGTTTGGCCGAACTAAAAGTTTGGCCGAAATTTTGATGCCGGTTTTCCCATCTCTGGCAAAAATTATGTTTTCCCACGCCGTCAGTGTATCGTCAATCTAAACGGAAGAACGAGAAGTTCGGCCGAACTATTGCCGAAAAAAAATTTCCGCCCCCGATTCTCACAAAAGTGTAACCCAACTTCACATTTCTGCCCTTCTCCTTGATCGCATGCATAGTGTCAAGTGCATTAGGATCGGTGTGGTATTTGGATAGTGGTGCTTCCTTCCACACGATGGGAGATAAGGAGCTTTTTCAGTGACTTGGAGGAGAAAGATCTCCAAATGCATATATATATGGGTGAAGTTGGACGATATAGTGCGACTGGCATTGGTACCATTACCTTTCACAGGGAGTCAGGGAAACCATTTCAATTGAGATATGTTATGCATGTTCCAGGTCTGAAGAAAAACTTGGTTTCAGTCACAATGTTGGAGGACGGAGGCTATGACATTGTTTTCAGCGATGGAAAATATTTCCTATGACATAAAACAACGGGTCAAGCCAAGATGAAAGGGATTCGAGTTTAGAATCTCCACACGCTGGAGGTAGATGGTTGTGCTGCCATGATGGGCAAGGCAGAAAAAGTGGTGAGCTAGGATGAGGGCGAATTATGGAACAAGCGATTGGGCCATCTTCATCATGGAGCCTTGAAAGTCATGCAACAAATATCTACTAGACTTCCAATGGGAACACTTGCTCAGTTACATCAGTGCAAGGGTTGTACCATGGGGAAGTATGTAAAGACCACCTTTCATGAAAAGGAGAACCGTGCTTCGGTGATCCTGGAGAGAGTTCACACAGATGTGTGTGGACCATTCTCGGTTGCTTCAACAACAAAACATAAGTATTATGTTATTTTTGCTGATGAATTTTCTCGTAAATGCTGGATCTTGTTCATGCAAAAGAAGGATCAAACATTCTCAAAGTTCTGTGAGTTTAAGGCAGTGGTGGAGAAAGAGTCAGGGAAGCAAGTGAAGGCTTTGAGAAGTGATAATGGTGGATAATACATCTCTAACGAATTCAAAGACTTCTGTAGCAAAGAAGGAATTCGAAGAGAACTCATAATGTCTCATAAACCACAACAGAATGGGGTCGCGGAGAGGAAAAACAGAACGATCGTGGGTGCATCACGAGCGATGTTGCATGATCAGGGCCTACCAATGCATTTGCGGGCGGAAGCATGCAATACTGCGGTTTATGTGCAAAATTGTTGTCATCACAAAGTACTTGGCATGAGTACACCTGAAGAAGCTTCCACTGGTAAGAAACCGGATGTTTCACACTTTAAGATTTTTGGCTCATCTGTTTATGTGCATGTGATGAAGAATGCGAGGAAGAAGCCAGAGCCGATTACTGAATTTGGGATATTTGTGGGGTACACAGAAACACCCCATAATTATCGTGTGTATTTTCCTAATAGTACGATGTCTATTATGTGACGGGATATAAAATTCGATGAGGGGAAAGCCATGCAGTTGTCGCTTGAGAGGGAGTTGGACTTGCATGTAGAGGAGGAACTGTTGGTTCCCAAAGATGAGTCTCTATATGTGGATTAGCTACAGGAGGAGGTTCATGGAGTGGAGGAGTCCACTCACGCAGAGCCAAACATCAGAACTGGCAAAAGGCGTACCACAGAAGCTGATAGGTTGAGACTTGATGTTGCGTAGAATGTAGGAGCCCCTACTTCACAGTGCGGACAAAGACAGTCTCCAGACCAATTTACTGGATACATGGCTCTCATGAGAAAATGTATTATGACTGAGTCATCTTCCTTTCAGGAAGCAGTGTAGGAGCCCACATGGGTAGATGCAATGGTGGAGGAGTATGACTCCATTGTCAAAAACAGTGCTTGGGAAATTGTTCCAAGTTTGGTTGATAAATCAGTGGTAGGTTCGAGATGTATCTACAAGGTAAAGCAAGCTGCTGATGGGAGTACTGATAAATACAAGGCCAGATTTGTGGCACGGGCTTCTCACAGATCGAGGGGATTGATTATGAAGAAATATTTGCACCTGTCGCAAGGCATTCTTCCATAAGGACCATCTTTTCTCTCTCAGCACAGATGGGCTGGCGCATTCATCAGATGGATGTGAAGATTGTGTTTCTCAATGGGATCATTAAGGAAGAGGTGTACATAGAGCAGCCTGAAGGATTTGAGATCTTCAACAGAGAGTCACATGTGTGCTGACTCAAAAGAGTGTTGTATGGGTTGAAGAAAGCACCCTGTGCTTGGTACACTCGGATAGACAGCTATTTCACCAGACTGGGCTTCATCAAAAGTGAGGTGGATGCAAACCTATACCAAATTGTGGTGGAGGGTAAGCTTTTAATCATTTTTCTTTATGTTGATGATTTAATACTGACTGGTGACGAGAAATTGATACACTCATGCAAGGAGGACCTTTCAAAGGATTTCGAGATGAAGGATATGGGCCTCCTTCATTATTTCCTTGGATTGGAAATATGGCAGCGAGATGGTGAAATTTTTGTGTCTCAAGGCAAGTATGCAAGGGAGATACTGGGTAAGTTTCACATGGAGGGATGCAAACCCATGGATACTCCTCTTCCAGGAAACTGGAGGAAAGAGGATGCTACATCTGGAGAGGTAGTGGATGCTACTATCTATTGACAGTTAGTGGGTTCACTAATGTATCTAGTGAACACGAGACCAGACATTTGCTATGCAATTAAACAACTAATTAAAGTGATGGTTAAGCCTACCAAGATCTTTTGGAAGGCAGGCAAGCATGTCTTGAGATACCTGAGGGGTACATTTGAGTATGGCTTATGGTACAGACATATGGATGAGGTGAATTTGCATGGCTTCACGGATGCAGATTGGGAAAGCAGCCCAATGAATATAAAGAGCACATCAGGAGGGATCTTTAGTATCAAATCTACAGTTGTTTCTTGGTACAATAGGAAGCAGAGATCCGTGGCACTTAGTTCAACGAAAGAAGAATACATGGTAGCAATTCAAGCTACATGTGAGGCTATCTGGATGAGAAATATCTTGGTTGGTTTGTTTGGTTCTCATTTAGATCTAATAGTGATTCATTGTGATAATTAGAGTTGCATTAAACTCTCTATTAATCCTGTGTTTCATGATAGATATAACATATAGATATCCGGTATCATCATATCAGAGATTGTGTGCAGCAGAAGATCATGTTGCTTCAGTACATTCCTACGGAAGATCAGGATCTAGAAATTCTAACGAAGGTGCTCACCAGGAGAAAATTCGAATACCATAGAGATAGGATCGGGGTGAAGGATAATCCCTTTCTTGTTGAGAGGGAGTGTTGAGATTCAACAAAAAGATCCTAGTGAAAGTTAAGCACCTACACTAGCATGGAGCCTCAGGCTATTTTTAGATGGAGGTCTATTTATACATGCATGAGAAAAATCTATTTATAGATTATGTCTATTTATAGATGCATGATCAAATTCTATTTATAGATTGTGGTCTATTTATAGATGTATGTGCGAGTTCTATTTATAGATGCATGTCGACTGTTATTATCCCTTAATAATAGAACTGGACAATAAACAATAATCTATTCTCAATGAGCACTTGGAAATAGTTAACTGAAGTGGAAAATCAGTTAGCTATAGGAAATTCAAGTTCAAAGGTTGGTTGGTGGGACATGCAAGTGGACTTAGTTGTGACTAAGTGATTTGAAGTTGTAACAGAGTTGGATGTGTAGTTATGTGAGTTTTAAAGTAGTTTAACTCAGTTAAGTGAGTTAAACTCAGTTGTGCTATTTGTAACTGAATATACACTAGTGACAGATCAGTGAATTAATTATTAATTAATTCAAAATCAATGGTCTCACATGCAACTGAAGATTTACTATTGTTAACTACATGCATGTCAGATCCAGTGGAGGCCCAGTTGAGATGTAGGTGAAAGGGATAGTTTGACTATCAGTTGTGACAATAGTGGGTGCACTCATGCAACCACACACACATTGGATGTGCCCATGAGGATTGCGCAGTCAAGGAAAGCAAGATTCCATTCATTCAACGATTTCTGTTAGCAGGGATTGTGCAGTGGAGGCAGGTTGTCTAGAGGGTGTAAATTGGCACATGAACTTGCCAATTTTTGTATGACAGTGTGAGACAATTGTATATTGTACTAAGAGCTCTTGGATTAAAGTTTTGTATGAGATTGTTTCATGATCCATGATATATACATAATATATGATAGTGGCGTTTTTAGCTTTATGCTTTCCCAGTAAAAACATCGGTGTTATGTGTGATTGATCTTTCTTCTTGATATTGCAATTGGTGATCGTGTTTTAAATTCCACAAAAAATTTTGTAGAAGAGATTTTGTATTTAATAGTGGCATATAAATGTTAGATTAGGATAATCCAGGCAATACATAATTTGTATTAAATTTCTAGGTGTTAGATTAGGAATGCTTTCTCGATTATAGGTATTTTTTTTTTTAAGGTTATTGAGCTAGAGAAGCATCATTTAGGGCACAAGGTTGTGACTATCCTCCCTTAACCTTGGTTAGACCTCAAGACCCATTTTTGGTTTACTACTAAGCTAGTTGTGGTGCCCATAATACCCTTGGAGGTGAATGACAACCAACAATGTCCAAATGTGGTATTACAAGGACTTTTCCATGGTACTTGAGCTTGAGAATAAATATTTAGGGCAGAAGGTTCTTATATCCATCTCTCGATTACCATCAATGACCTAATACCCATCAATCATGCCCAAGATCCCATAATTATGCATATATATTCACCGAAGATTTCCAAGGCTCTTTAGGTAGAAATTTTGTCATGATTTTTATGTGTTTTCTATGATGGTTGAGCTCAAGAATATTTAATTAGGACTTGACACCATAGCTTCCCCTTAGACCATATTTATGCACACACATTTCTCGTCCACCAAAATTATTCTTGCCATTCTTATTCTAAGCAAATATCAAATATCCCTTACAAAGTTCCTATGTAATGATAGAAGACTTGTTTAATCAACACCCCAAAATATTATAGAGACACTTAAAAATCTATACCTAAACAATATTAACTAGAAAAATAAAAAACTACAATTAACTAAAACTAAAATACCATTTATTCTACTCATTAAACTATATCCATGGTAAATACTCACACTAATACCAAAATCACATCATAATTTTTAAAATCTAAAACTTTATCTTCAACGCATTGTAAATTTGATGTAAAAAAGCCTAAAACGTTTGAGTTTATCAATACTTTCATTATGAAAAAAAAAGAGTATACATCATAGTTAATTATGATTCGTTCAAAAAATACATAGTTTTTCAAAATTATGTTCCTTTCTATTACATTTAGTCTGTTTTTTCAGTGATTTTGGTTTAAATTTAATATTGATTTGGAAAAATATTATAATAATAAAAAGTTAAATTCATATAATTAATTATTTAATTTTTTTCAAATAAATTAAATTTATTCTATATTTTAAAATATAATTAAATTGAGAAGTTTATTTTATAGTCCAGATAATATATAAGTTTGTCTTTCAGTTTATTTTTTTTTACAATAAAAATTATGTTCTAAAGTAATTAGAAGTAAAAAAATATGTATGTAATATATTTAAATCTTATACTTTTCAAAAATATTTTAACAAAAATTTAAATAAACTATTTGAAGATCTATGTTAATTAATTTATGTGGATATCAACTTCATAAATATCTACATATAAAAAAATTTGTTGAAATAAAATATTTTAATATTCTATATAAAAAAAACATTAAAAATAAGTTATCAATAAAAAATTTAATACGAATTAATATTCACATATACTTAAAAAATATATTAATAATAAAAAATCATTTTAATTTGTTTAAATGTATATGTTATGTAAAATATTTTAATATCAATTATTTATCATTTTAAAAAATTTATGTATATATCATAGAAAATTTAAATTGCTATAATTAAAACTTTTATTTACTTTTATAGATACTCTATTTACCATTCACAATTATAATTTAAATAATGAGAAATAACACATTGTATTTTACGTTTTAAAAAAAAAAATTCACTTAAAATTTTGATCTTTCTCTACTTATATTAGATCTATACTTAAAATAAATCTATACTAATTTATTTAAAAATAATTTATAAATCAATCAATAAATAATTTATAAATCGATTAATTTTAGAACTTAATAAATAAATAATTTATAAATCAATTAAATTTTAATTTTAAAACTTAATTTAATATGAATCATTGAGTTTAATATGAATCGTTGAGTAAATTCTATCTTATTGTTCTTTTCTGGGACGCCGTTGATGGATAGATATACCCGGCTGTCACGCGGGTGACCCGGGTTCGATCCCCGGCATCGCGCCCTTTAGTTAACCGCAAGAGGTGACACCGATTACGTCTCACTAAATATGTTGTGAGTTACTTGGATATTTTCGAATAACTTTTTATTTCATTAATTTAATTTTAAAACTAGTAGATATGTTCCTAAAACAATTTTTTATTTTTATTCGATCATTATATATTTTTCTCACTTTTTTATTTCATCTAATTGATTTCAATAGTTGATACAGATCAAAATTTGTTATAGTCAGCTACATATTTTAACCACAAATTTTCATTTAATAACAAATTATATATATATATATCTTTTATTTTATTAAAAATTATATATATTTTTCTGGCAATTTTTATTTCATTGATATATAGTTAAAATAAATAAATTATATATATTCTCTTCATATTTTGATCTTATTTCATCTCTTAGATTAGATTAGTAAAAATTTAATTGTTTTATTTTGCAATTTTTTATTTGTTTTATTCGATTTTGATTATATATATATTCTTCATTTTTATTAAGAAAATGAAAAATTTAATCATTTATAAATAAATCTCTACCTCATTTAAAATAAGCTACTTATAATTTTAAAGAAACATGATTTCAATCTTGTTATATAATGCTAATTTATATCCCAATAACTTATTTTGTTGATCCTAAATAAAATGGACAATTTTTAAAATCTATTTTAAATTTTATTGAGGCTTCTTTTATAGTTAGTCCACTATGAGAGGATGTGTAAGTTTGTCCGTCTATTTGAATTAACACGTGTTCTAAATAGAAAAAAATGTGTGAGTAGAATATTTAAACCTTATACTTTTCAAAAATATTTCAATACAAGATTTAAATAAACTATTTAAGATTTATGTTAACTAATTTGCAATAATAAAATATATTTTTGTACATTTTATGAAAATAAGTTCTTTATGGTTAAAATGTTTATTTGGTCTTATATATATTCTATATAACTTTTAAAAATACAATTTTAAAAATAAAAAATTACAGATTGTATTTTGTATTATAAAGAAACTTGAGTGTGAAATAAATTGATACTCATATTAAATCCATATTTAAAATAAATCTATACTGATTTATATATAAATATATTGCAATTGTATCTTATATCATGACATCAAATTCCAAAAAAAAAAAAAATATCCATACCATTCTCATCTAACCATATTCTCATATAAAAAGCAAAAGAAATTGGAAGGGTTGCTTGATACTTTGTTTACAACCTATCTTATATCATGACATCAAATTCTAAAAAAAATAAAAAATTATCCATACCATTCTCATGTAACCATATTTTCATATAAAAAGCAAAAGAAATTGGAAGGGTTACTCGATACTTTGTTTACAACCTATCTTATATCATGACATCAAATTCTTAAAAAAATAAAAAATTATCCATACCATTCTCATGTAACCATATTCTCATATAAAAAGCAAAAGAAATTGGAAGAGTTGCTTGATACTTTGTTTACAGCCATTTTCCATCCGCTTAGCCATTTCATCTCACCAGATTCCAACATAACAAGCAAAAAAATGGCCCAGGGCTACTTGATAAATGGGTAATCAATTAAATTAATTAAACATGTGATTTGAAATTATAGAATGAAGTTTGGAGTAGTTGAGGGAATATATTTCACTTGGGATGTGATCATTGATTGGTAGGGTTCACGAAGTTAACATTATTTTTGGAATAAAGATTAAGACTAAGTTGGGTAACGACTAAAATATTTTTCTTACTAGTACAACAAATGTACCTCATTCTTCATTTGGCATTCCTTATTGGAGCGGAGCAACAGTTCAAAGGGGCTGGTTCTCTATCTACACATCTAATGACCCTTGCTCACCCTTCAAAGCCAGAGATCAAGTCCTGCAAGAGCTCAAGAGGTTGCTGGAATTATACAACGATGAGGAGGAGATCAGCATCACCACCACTGGCCATAGCCTCGGTGTCGCCCTCACCACGCCTTGCGCCTTCGAAATTGTCATCAACGACCTCAATAAACCCTCTGGCAGAGCGATACCGATTCCTGTGAACGTCGTTTTCTTTGCCAGTCCCCCAGGGGGCAATGATGCATTCAAGAAAGTGGTGAATAAGGTCCCTAACCTCGTAGTCCTTTTCATTACTAACAACCCTGACCTCTTCTCGTTGCATCCGTTATTAGGCTACGGAGATGTCGACATCGAGCTATGCGTCGATATCAAAAACTCACCGTACCTGAAAAAATCATGGTTCCTGTCCAGTAATTAAATTTGAAGAGCTAGTCTTAATTTCAATTAGAATGACATATAAATAAAAAATGCATCTCAATTAATAATAATATATTATCTTTATATTTTGTTTTTAATTAAATTTATTTCATTTAAATAGATTATATTTATAAAATTAAATAACAAGTAATGTTCATTTTATAGTAATAAATAATGATTCAAGGTAAATATAAATTATAAAAAAATTAACTAAATATTGCATAAAAAACAATAAATTAATAGTTGGCTTATCACTTTGGTATCCTTTACACCATAAAATATAATACAAATTTAACATAAATAATTATTTGATATAAAAAGAAATATAAATCTTTAAATACAAATATTAAATACTATACAATAAAATAATAATTTCTATTCTAGTTTTGAATATTATATTCCTTATATTATTAAGGATGATGGTGTTTCATATTTATTTATGAAAAAATATTCACAAAATTATATATGCTCAAATAGTGAAAGTATAATACTCTCCAGATTAATTATGTACCATAAAATGCTACAATATACAATCAGCATTAAAAATAATTTTTATAAGACGACAAAGACTAAAGATAATTATAAAAAGACGATTGTTGGGAGATAAATGAACTTACTCAATAAAGTGGGTAATTTTTATAATATGACAAAGACTTAAGATAATTATAAAAGGACGATTGTTGGGAGATAAATGAACTTGCTCAATAAAGTCAGAGTACTTTCATTAGAATCTTTGTGCGGGTTATTTTAGAATGATCTCGCTTTCTCATTAAAATATAACATTCTTCTTGCATGTTAATGATCATTTGAAAGTAGTGAACAACGTTTCCACTTAGGAGTGGGCAAGTGTTAAGCCTTTTTATTTTTCAGAAGCTTGTTTGTTTATTTAGAAAATGTGAAATGTTGTGTGTTTAGAAATGAGAAGAGCTAAGTGGTTTGTTTTTTTTTTAAGATAAAAGTAAAAATTTAGAGAAAATTAATAATATTTTTAAATCTTTTATTTATGAAAGTCAAAAATATTTATTTATTAATTATGTTGATAGGCGTTATATATGGTTAGGTTCTTTGTGATGATACTGTTTAGATTTTTCGTTTTTGGTGTGATCTGAAACATGTGTCTTACTCACCTACGTCATCGTCTTAATGAAAATATCTCACACATGTGACAAATGAACATTGTGTTCACCGAGCAATGCCTTCGCCGCACGATCGAGTGTGTCCAGTCTTGTCCACTGAGGGCTCACTCTCAGAAACTCATAGACCTCCTTAGCAAGCCTTTGGTCGTTCAATAAATCATGAGCGGGATGGTCATGTCATGTATATTACCTTCCAAATTATTCCCAGAGACGTCCAACAGCTAAAGGCTAGACAACCTTCCTAGTGCAAAAAGAAGGTTTGGGGAGAGAAAATTTGCATATAGATTTAACATGATTAATCAAGTAAGGTTGTTTATCTCCTAGGGTATATTACAAGTGAAACAAAGAAAAATTATAGTGCTATTGTTATCAGCACAACTCTTCCAATGGAACAACATGGCGTGGAATGAAGAGATTGATATCAATATGCTGCTCATCCAATGCCAAAGAGAATATCAATGGAAACAAAATGCAAATTCACTGTGAAGGTAATAAATTAGAGACACTAAATATGGAGAAATCATATTTCTTGTTATAATCGAGTTTTTCTGACCTCTTGTATCCATTAGGGGAATTTCGATGTCTAAAATGGGTCTCCTAAGGAAATCATAAAATAATAGTGGAAATAATAAAATAAGATTTGATTACATCATCAAATTTTAGAGGGAAAAAAGAAAAACTATTTTTTCAACTTATTTCCCAAAGTTTTTACTCAAATTTCGAGCGGGAGTATTCATTGGACGCAAAATTTAATTTTTCATCCAAGGAGTACCCATTGTGCATACTTTCGATGGCTTCTGCTACATGAAAAATGAGAAATACATGGAAAACGTGATTGCAATCATGTTTTTTTATGTATTTCTCATTTTCCATGTAACAGGGTCCATCAAAAGTATGCAACATGGGTACTCCTTGGATGAGGAATTAATTTTTTCATTCAATTAGTACTCCCACTCGAAATTTGAGTAAAAATTTGGGAGATAAGTTGAAAATACAAGTTCAAAAAGTAGTTTTATTATTTTATTATTTTTAATCTTTTTACCATTTTACTTAAAAAATGGCAAATCACCCCCCATGGTTGACAAATTATCATATTGAATTCTATTGGTTCTTAAAAAGTTTATTTTTGTTGTACATTTTTCTTAGGAGGCCAATTTTAAACCTCAAAATTCCCCTAATGAAGGATCCATAATTTTTGGTAATAAAATGCATACTTTACAGATAAGGAACAAAAGACATAACATAATTTAAAGGTTATGGTAGAATGAGACTATTTCATTAATCTTTGTATATTTGAGAGTTGCAGAAGTTGATTGGGAAACCTATTGTTGTCCTGGAATTTGTCAAGATGTGATGTGCCATCGATACAATAGCAAAGAAACAGCGTTGAAATATTATAGCCACAAATCCCTTTACTCTTCTCGCAAATGCCAGAATTTTCATATCTACTCTGGTTGACTCCTTATGATTGAAAAGAAGAGGTAGGATCTTATTAAATGGTTTTTGAAATGCGCCATAGAAGGGTGACCCTTTCATGTATAAAGGTGGATTCAAGGTACTCGAACTATAGTTCAAATAATATTAATCATCGCCGCAGAAAAGGAAAAGCAAGAGAATCATAGAATCGCATAAAATAACATACATAATACACCACAACATGGTATGCACCTGGAATGGCCACGGTGGTATCTCCCATGAGCAGCACAAACCTCTTACTCTAAAATAAAACCCAATCATTCAGCATTGAAGATGATTTGAATACAAAATCAACAGAACAACCTACATAATCAAAGAATTAAAGGACTTACTTCATTGTTCGAGTAAGTAGGAATAGATAAGATCCATATATACAATCTAGCTCCCACCGGTCTCCTTGTCTTCGTAATAGTCTTCTCTTCTGCCATGAATACCGTCAGAATGAAGGAAATTTAACTCACAAATCATAAATCATATATCTAAAGATTGCACTTAATATATTGAGCAGTGCTTTGGGAAATTCTATTACAGACAGGTTAATTTGGGAAATTCCCTTACAGATAGGTTATAGATAAAGAAGGGATGTGGTGAGTCATTTTCAAGCATCTCACGAAGTTATGGGAAATTTTCATGATGCTCATCTTTACTTCACTTTTTGAAGTGCAGGGGATATTCAAACACATATTCCCTAAGGATCAAACATGTGTCGACCATGTTTGATGTGCTCTGAAAATAAATATTTTTGTTGTTTTAGTGGTTTGTTGATGAATTTACAAATTACATGGCTTTCACTTAAGGTTAAAGATGTTTCTAGTTCAGCCCTATGTCTGCACGCTATCCATGTGCTAGGGATAGAAAGAGATCCTTTTTTTTTTCCAAAGTGATTGTGCAGTTCACACTACCTTCAATTTTTGTAGATACACATGGTATGAATCAAATTTCATTATCTAAATAGAATATATTTCTATACATGCTAGCACTAATTGAGCAACGGTCAACCCGCCGGCGGCTGATCCACATTACAAGCGATAGGCGCGCCTATGTAATAACACAGGTGATTGAATGAAGTAGAGTTGAGAGTTGAGGCTGAATATGTAATTGTTGGGCATTCCACCCTACTGGTTGTTGTTCCGCCCTTAATTGTCGAATGATATGGGTCGAGCCATTCAAGAGTACCTATCTGAAAAGAAACAAACATAAATTGATCTAGGTACCACAAACCAATTCAGATATATATTTGGAATGCCCTTAGAATCATCTGCATACCTTGAAACTTATCAATTGACTCAATAGATTTAATATTATATGCTACACCACTTTCCATTTCCTTCACATATGCTTTGGTTTCAAGCATGACCTTCAAAACAACTCCAAAAGCACCCTCTTGCATGATTCGATTAAAAGCATATGCTACATATAGAGGCTCATCAGGTACAACGAAAAGAAAAGCAACAAGAACTCCAGCACAATACACTAGAAATGGAAGTGATAAATAACTTTAGCTTCCAAAATAAAATTTTCTTAAAGTAGATGACATGAATTTATTTCTTGAAATACGACTGCCTCAAATTAGCTTGATAAAATATGTTTGATTGAATTCATAAATAAAAAACTAGTCAGCTTTACAATGGAGAGACTGAACCAGGAGAGTCTGTCTCTGTAGAATGCTCTACATTCTCAATAAAACTCAACCAATATATAGCATACATAAATGTAGGGAAGTTAGAACCATACCCTAAGAAATAGAAACTAACTCTTGTCCTAAGGTTTCGTGAACCAAATCTCACAAATTAAGGATTCTCCATTATCTTTTAACACTCCCCCTTAATGGAGAGGGGTTCAAAAATATACCTAACATCTCCCTAAACATTTCAAACTTAATTTTTCCAAGAGGCTTAGTGAAAATGTCAGCAACGTTATCACAAGTTTTAAAATATACAAGATGGATTTCTTTAGATTGAACTTTCTCCCTAACAAAGTGGAATTGTGTATCAATGTGCTTAGTGTTTTTGTGGAACACCGGATTATTAGCCAGTTTGATTGAGCTCTCGTTATCGCATCTAATAGTTGTTGTATCTTTCTGTTCTTCCTCGACATCTTGGAGAAGTATCCACAACCAAACTGCCTCACATGTTGCTGCACACATTGCTTGATACTCTACTTCCATTGAGGACAAGGAAATTGTGTTCTGTTTCTTACTGCTCCATGTAATCATCCTGAATCCAATGTTGAATGCATATCTTGGTATGGCCGTTCGGTCGTCTAGATTTACAGCCCAGTCAGAATTTGTAAACCCTGTTAATCTAACATTAGAAGAGTCAATATAAATAATAACATAATCTACAGTTCCTTGTAGATACCTTAGAATTCCTTTGGCTGCAATCCAGTGACTCTCAAGTGGCTTGGACATAAATTGAATTAGCACAATAACTGGATAAGCCAAATCTGGTCTAGTAGTGGTTAAGTATATCAAACTCCCTACGAGTTGTCGATAGAGTGTCGCATCTACATCTTTAGAGCCATCTTCGTTCTAAAGTTTAATGTTATACTATAATGGTACTACTATCGCCTTACACTGATCCATCCCGAATCTTTCCAATAGACCCCTGACATACTTACCTTGGGATAGAAAATTTTGTCTTGAATCTCTCCAGATCTGAAGACCCAAACAATATCTAAATTCACCAAGGTCTTTCATTTCGAACATTTGTGACATTTGCTGCTTGTTTTCTTTGATTAGATCAACAAAATCACATGTAATAATTAGATCATCTACATACAAAGAAATCAACACTATACGCCCTTTTTCATCTTTCATAGTATAATATAGATTAGGGTCATTTTTACTTCTATTGTAACTGTGTTGTAGAAAAAAAAAATCTATCTTTTCATACCATGACCTGGGTGCTTGTTTTAGTCCATATAACGCTTTCTTTAATCTGTAGACTAAATGTTCTTTCCCTTTCTCGACAAACCCCTCGGGTTTCTCTAAGTAAACCTCCTCTTTCAACTCCCCATTTACAAATGCAGATGTTACATCTAGTTGGTAAATCATCCAGTGTTTTCTAGTAGCTAAATAAATCAACATTCTGATAGTATTTAGTTTAGCTACGGGGGCGAAGGTTTCCTCATAATCAATACCTTCTTTTTGTGAATACCCCTTTGCCACCAATCTAGATTTTAATTTATCTATACTTCTGTCTGCATTAATATTGGGTTTATACAGCCATTTAAAACCTATGGTTTGTTTCCCTTTGGGTAGTTCAACTAGCTCCCAAGTGTTATTTTTGAGAATAGATTCATATTCCTGTTCCATAGCTTCTTTCCATTCACTACATTGATTTGCTTCTCTATAACTAGAAGGTTCATCACCATTCATAATATTAGTTATAAAGGCATTTTCCCTATATCTAGAAAGCAATTGAGTCTGCCTACCTGATCTTGTAAGCGTTGGTGTGGCTTGCATCCTGTTTTGAATTTCCTTTGAAGGACTCGGCTCAATTGTTGTATCTGAACTTTCTGCTTCTGCCTTTTTCTTCTTCTCATGGACGTTACCTGCTTCTTCAATTCCTTCCACCAAAAAAGGAATATCCCATTCCTCATTTCTTTTATCAGATTCATCATAAACCTACTCATGGAACATAATATCTCTACTAACAAAAATCTTGTGAGTAGAGCGATTAAAAAATCTATAAGCTTTAAATTGTGAACAATACCCTACAAAGGTGCATCTGATAGATTTTGAATCTGATTTTCTTCTGTCTTCCTTTGGAATATGGGAAAAGGATTTAGACCCAAATACTCTCAAATGTTTTACTGCAGGCTTGAATCAATATAATGCTTCAAAAGGAGTTTTAAACTCAAGAATTTTTGTAGGACTCCTATTATTCAAATAAACTGCAATATTCAATGCTTCAGCCCAAAAACCATTTGAAATATCCTTACCTTTCAACATGCTCCGAGCATATTCTACCAATGTTCTATTCTTCCTTTCCGCTACTCCGTTCTGCTGAGGAGTATGGGGTACTATGAATCGCTGCAATATTCCATGGTATTTACAATACTTGGTAAGTTCAACCTTCCTATATTCCCCCCCTTGATCGGAGTGGAGAATTTTTATGTAATTCCTTGTTTTCTTTTCAATCATAGTTTTGAACTGCTTAAAGTATTCAAATGTATGGTTTTTCTTACTAAGGAAATATACCCAAGAATAATTTGAGCAGTCATCAACAAACAGTAGAAAATACAGTGCACCTCCTAATGACTTTTTTTGCATGGGTCCGCATAAGTTAGTGTGCTCTAATTCAAGTATACCTCTCTTTTTCTTTTCTACCTGAACAAGGAATTATTCTCCATGCATCTTTCCTAATGCACAAGCTTCACAATAATTATGCACTTGTTTTAAAGTAGGAAGACCTCTTACCATTTCATTTTTATGAAGTAACAGTAGATCGTTGAAGTTGATGTGACCCAGTCTCTGGTGCCATAGATCTTTTGTAGTAAAAATCGATGTTGTTAAAGCTTGCTCTGGTGCTGACCTCACATTTCATTTGTACATGCATCCTATTCGAATTCCCGAAGAAATAGTCTTCATACCATCTAACAAGTCTTTAATATAACAATTAGATTTAAATAATTTAACCTTGAGATTATGATCTGTAATCATGGATATAGAAATCAGATTCTATGTAACTCCATTGGATGGACCACTTGCCCTTCCCTCATTGATCTATGAAGAATAATAATAAATTATTTGGACTGAAACAATATGTTTGGAATTAACAATAATTTGACAATGAACATCCTAAACTTCAATGGTTTGTGTTGTGAAAGGACAAGCTATCTAAATACTCACACTAACAAGGTGGTGATGGTGTCCATTTTGGCGAGTCTGTTATAAGTAGTTAGTTATAAGGCCTTTTTTGTATGTGGATGACCTTATTCTGATTGCTAAATCTTCTCTTGGTTTGCAATAGAACTTACTTTCGCTTGAGAATTTTTAGAAGGGTGGGGATGCAAGTCAGTATTAGCAAGACAAAAGTGGTGGTTTTCTCTAACAAAAGAAAACAAAGCTAGCGTAGTCCTACTTTGAAGGAAACACTATTGAAGAAGTTGCATATTACAAATACCTTGGAATTGACTTCAACAAAAATCTAAGTTGGAAAGGTTATAGAAAGAGAAGAAATTTGGGAGGTTGGAAAGCATTTTGTGTTTTTCAAAATAGGTGCAAGGAGGCAGAGCTATGAGATTGGAAGACCACCTAAACCCTTTTTGGGATTTTATTGATTATGATGGTTCTCTATGGTTGTGAATTATGGGCCAACAATACATATGACTTACAATGGAAACAAATTGATAAAATTAAAAAATGTTTGCCTTATGATATCTTGCTAAGCGAAATGGGGGTTGCTCCCATTGATGCAATTGCTACGGTGTGACTCATAATTTTTTTTTTTTAAAATGAGAAAATGGAAGAGGAAAAATAAAATAAGATCTAGATGCAACAAAGTATAAAATGGTTTAGTAAACGGGATATGTATTCGAAAATGTACCCCGCAAATAGTAAAGCGGTAAACACTTTTGTTATGGAAACGGTTCACAATCTTACTTGGGATAAAGAGCTAGGGAGAATAGAAAGTATTATATTGAAGAGTTTAATCCCACAAGTAATCGTCATCAAAAATCTTACATAGGCATCAATATATCAAGAAGATTGATGCAGAGATTCTGCATAAATTAGAAACTTGCGCATACAACAGATTGCATTGTCCCTTCTACATAAAACCCTCAATCGATTTCCTCATTATAATCTTTATAAAAATTACTTAGAATCAACTCAAAAACATAAATGAAGAGAGAGTCAAATAAAAACTAAAATACTTACATAAAATACATTAGAAATTTATAAATGCAAACCCTTCTTTGGCTTAATATAACAATTGTTGGCCTCTCGGCTCTCGCCCCCTTTACATAAGCTCTCAAACCATTTCTCTCTATCTTCCTATGTCACTCTCTGTCCTCCATCCTCACACAAGATTCATATTTATACATAATTATGGATTAATTTGAATCCATGATTTCCTCCACACAAATCTCAACCAAATCCTAAAATATCTTTATCCCTTCTTTGACTCAACTAAGTTCCATTGAAGGAATTTCTAATCCCTAAAATATCTACCCAAAAAAATCCACTCATGTCCTCAATTTATTAAGAGAATATTTACAATAAACCTCACACTCAGATATTTCTCTCAATTTATTAAAAATGAGCATAATAATTTATAAAATAATTAAAAATACATAAGCCCCTAATTACACAATATTTTAATGAAAATCAAGCAGGATGCCCCTGCATCAGACTCCCCATGTAGAGAAGTTTCCATAGACTCTTGTATATGAGGTCTGCCACTTTTCTGTAATAATGCGACAACCACAAGTCTCGATGATTTATTCCCTCCAGGATTCCAAACTCTATTTTGTCGTTGGTCTTTTAAAGTATCAACTCCTTTTTTTAATTCATTACCAACATCACTCACTCTGTCAATCGCATTCCATCGGCCTCTCCAACAATTTCTTTCGCCAATTCCCTGGAGTAATTCCTCTTTGTTTGAAGCTTCCGCCTCCAATTACGGTGAACACTCAACTTCCTGAAATGAAGAATAATCAAGAACTTCTCCTTGATCACAACTATAGTCATTTATTGCTCCTAAAATAACAAATTTCTCATCCAGTGTTGTACCTACATTCACCAACAAATTATTAGTTTTAAAAATACAAGACCTTTCAGCCTCATTTGATGCTTCAAGCACCAATCTCCCATCATAGACTTTCTGGATTTAAGTAGATCCTGTTTTGAATTGCTGGCTGCTTTCATCTTTATCCTGCTGGATCAATACTTATGTTTCCATTATGTTTCTAAGGACATAAATTTCTTGCTGCTCTTGATCTTTCATCTCATCTCCAAATACTTTATGCTCAATTTCTTTGATTTCAACATCATATTTATTAATGTTGTTTTTTGTACCTACAACCACATTATTATTTAAAGAGTTACAACATTCACTTAACTCTATAAATGTTAGAAACATTTCATCCTTATCATGCATGGTAACTACAATCTCTTCTTTATCAGGTTCTGCAAGTTTCATCTCCCCTTCAGGTTTCTTAAAAGCCATCGTTCCAAGAACTTCTATTTCCATGTGAAATTTTTCCAGCATTTCATCATGACCTTCATTCTCAGTTTCATTCTTATTCTGACAATCCTCCTCAGTTATCATGTTTTCTGTATCATCACATTGTAAAATTCTGTCATCAATTTCATTAAACAAATTCATTTGTTTACCTCCTTGGAATATCACTTCGGTATTTTCATTATGCTTTTGCTCCATAACAGCTTCAACTAGCTGTCTTACACCAAACAGGAATTCATCTATGATTTCGTTCTGCTTCAATAAATCAGTACCTTCCTCCTCTGAAAGGCATTCTCCATCATAATTCACCTTAAGAGTTTCATTCCTCTCTGTGACAATTTCACCAGATTGTCCGTCATCTTCTGCACATCCTGAAAACATACACAAACTATGAGATTTAAAAATACAAGGCTTCATAGCCTCATTTGCTTCTCTTGTCAACATATCTCCCAATTCTTCTGAACTATTCCAATATTCCATGAGATCTTTCTCATTGATCTCTTCACCCAGAATTTCACCCTGTTCTGGGCCACAAATGGAAACTTCCATTTTCAAGTCAGCCTCTCTGAGTTCTTCACATCTCAATTGCACACTCGTCATCTGATCTAGCTTCCTCGGCTCTTCTGTCAACTGTATGTTTACCTATTGTTCCCTCTTTGCATGTGGCCTCTGCCATTTCAATTTCTTCCTTATGGTACAACCATGTCTCTGGTCTTTATTTCTTTGCAACAATTCCATCAATAACTCAAGGTGAGCTATTATCTTAGCTTTCTCCCTCTCATAATCTTCATCAGTCAACTACTTACATATGCCATTTTCCTTGGCATTTTCCTTCTTCTTTCTTCTGTTGCAGTCTTTCTCAGAACCTCTGAAATGAATATCAACAGTCATCTTCTCCTCCTTTGTGAACTTTATCTGTTCACTTGTGGATTTCATTCAATCCCCTTTTCAGCAAGCCTCCATACTTGCCATCCAACAATACAAGCTCTCTATCGGCGCTTGGTATCTTTCGTTTCTCTATCTTGGAATCATTTCTTGGCAACTCTCTTTCTCCTCTTGCTACAAAACAACAACTGCAGTATTTCATGTGTTACAATAACCAACTCTTTGGGTGTCGGGCTTCGCCGATCATGCACCCAATTACATTCAAACCTTTGACTTGGCTTACGACTCTTTGACTCCAGACTTTACATCAACTCTTCAAAAAATACACCCTCTTGTATAGTAAATCAATGGTTTAACTTGACTCAAGCTATCCAAATTCCTTCATTTGACCTTAACATCTTATGTGATTTCAAAGCTTGACCCAATAATTACAATAGGGGATATTTTGACTCTAATTCAAGTTATACAGTATACCAATAAACATCCACCCTTAATACATTTTCATGATGTAAAATCTTCACCCCACCAATTCTCTTTCATACTCCATTCTTATGATAATATCATAAGTCACTAATTACATCATCTCCCATTATCACTTTCTTTTACTATCATGACACTTAAGCCTTTAAATCGAAATGCAATCCACTTTTCCAAGATTTAGTTTATGATGAAAATAAATAAACCATTTAATTTTCAACATTTAAGATACCTTTTGGAAATGAATTTTCATACCTTAACCTCATCATCATAGCGCAAACAATTTTCCTCTACTTCCATGCAACTCCTTCTTTGAAGTGATGGTTCTCATGCAACAACGTCTCTCTTCAGTGCCCAAAAACAATTCCTTCATAGGAATTTTCCAAAACTTCCTTTTAACATGGTGGCATCAACATATTTCTTTGGCAGTGACAAACACAAACCACACTCGAACCATATTTGCACATCAATTTCTGGAGTCTCTTTGCATTCTCCACACGATCAACACAACCCTTAGCAATCACCACTGATCTTCACATATTTCCAATACGATTCCTCATACCAGCAACGCTTAGTGAATTCTCTGGGGTAAAAACTCTGAAAACAAAAGTTTCCACAAGCCAACTGCCGATACCCTGAACACGAATCTGCTCTTTCTAAAATACTCAAAGCCTTCAAACCCAGAAAAAAATACCAGGAGAACATAGTCGATTAAAAACTCTTTTAAAAACATCTCACGTGATCTCAGCATTTAAGATACCACACGCAGATCAAGGAATACTGCTATGCTTACACTGCGCTAATGAATCCACCATAAGAAATTAATCTTCCCCTAATCCAGCAATCGCTGGTAGACAAAAGTAAGGACCAAATTTGTTTTTAGAAGTAATGTAATGCTAGGTTTCCTGGCATGGACAAGGTCACACTAACGTGCACTTCGAATTTCCGCTTCAAATCTCTTCTTCTTTGGGCTTATTTACGCTTTTGTATGCGAAATCATACTCACAATGCAGGTGCTAGAGCAGATGCCATCTAGCACGGTATCTCTGCTTCTATGGATGTAGGTTCCTTAAGTGAAAAACTTCAACAATATTAGTGACAGATTGCAACGATCTTCTCCTCGCGTGAGTAATTGCATCACAACAATCAATTTTCTAGATTTACAATGCTCCCATGGCTCTTTTTTTTTTTTTTTTGAAATGAGTGATCATCTGCAATAAACATTGCCAGTAATAGTGGCCAAATACACACACGTAAAAACTCAGAAATGATCAGAAATTCTTACTCATGTCCTGGTAGCATTGATGAAATGAGCTTTGTATGACACATAGATGTCCACCACTAATTCGTTGATGATCTGGTGACAGAAAACCTCCAATCTTTTGGGCACCATGGATGTCCTGAAATGTGTAATGTCGGCATTGGATCCTTCACTAAGTATACCTAAAAAAACTTCGTTTGCATCACATTTATCACACGCAAAAAAACATTCTCATGCTATGCAAAAAAACCTCCAAATAGTTTTTTATGCAATAGTTTTGGAAAGGTCGATAGACGCTGAAGATGGATTGCTAGTTGATTGCACTTATTCCCTTCTAAGTACAAGAAAACTTATTCAATTTCATTTCCAACCAAATTCATTCCATTTAATTCTCTTTCCTGGTTTGCGTAGACTCATTTTTCCGCAGAATTGATTGAGATTGTTTTCCAAAATAAACTAACAGCTATATCACCCTCAATTCATGCCAAAAACGCTCCAAAGTTACGCAAGCATTGTATGTACTTATCTCGTTGCTGGGATGCAAATTAATTTACATCAAACTGATCAAACACTTGTGTGTGACACTAGATGCTTCTACACCTGAAACCGCACCGACAACTCTCAGGCGTAGCCTCCATGACCTCCATGCAGACTGGCATCAATCTCCTTAGCCACCTGCCACGTCGCTCCTCTGCTCTGGTTCACGGTTCTAATATTGCAACAGGTCCACAATGCCTACAAAAAATTTCAACACGTTGCATCCACCAATTGATCTCCTGCTCAACACGGGTTACTATGCTCCAGAAAATCCTCGAACCTTCTAGCTTTGAACTCGTAATGCTGTGATGCTAAATTTATCATGGAGTTCTTCTTCGTAGGCAACGATATAAATGATTGAACAACATTACGATTTTCTCTCAACATCGTTAAACCTTCATAGATCCTCTATACATATGCAAAAAAAATTCAGAACTGTAATTAATCAAAAAAATGATACAAAGCTCTGCCACAAACCGGAAAGTAAAGACTAACAGTTCTTTAAATGTGAAATGATACTTTAAGAATCTTCAATTTGACACCATTTAAAATTAACATATATCGCAGCAAAGAATTTCATCACTCAAACACCATTAATTTTGATTGCCGCACAAGCTCAGAATTTATATGGGCTTAACTTCTGGGTGAAAATGTGAAGTTGGGAAACACTTTTTGCCCTTTTTTGACGTTGAAAATTGTAATTTTCTATGTTTTTCAACTTCAACTCCACTAAACTCATATTTTTATTGCAAATTATGCTTTGACATAAAAACAAGAATTGTAGAGAATTGTCTTACCTCCATACCCATATTTTTATTTTTTTTAAATATTGATATATAGAGGGGTAAATTTCTTGTTTACTAACTGCATATACTTGAAATTTTCAGGCAAACATAAATAGTCACTTTATGATCCTTTACTTGTTTTAGGGAAGGTTATTCATTTTTTGGAAAAAACCCATAGCATCATAATCTGCATATATTGCACTAGTGCACAGACTATTTTTCGGTAATTTTCGGATTAAATCACTATTTTTTATTATTTTTTGAAATGGAAGAAGACAAAAAAACAGTGATGTTTCAGTACATTTTATGATCCTTTGATTTTCTTTTCAATGTGATCATAAATAAGAAAAATGAGAGTACTCTTTTGAAGTAGACAGGGAGAGGAAGTGCAGTATGATTTTTTTGAATTTTTTGGTGTCCTAATTTGAAATTTATTGAATTTTCATTCAGTGCAATTTTTCGAACAATGAAATTCCATAGTGACACAGTTTAGTAAAAAATAAATAAAAAATTGAATTTTTTTATGAAACTCCATAAATCTCACATCATCAAAAACTAGATTTAGAGATGAATCTAATGGTACTTGGTCCGACATAAAACATTTTGTTTTTGTAGGTGTTTTGTCCCTCCAAAGTTGCAGGTTTCTTAAAACTGCATAATTGTCTGAGTTTTTCGTTGACCAGAAACTCTCGGCCGAGATAATGTCTCGGACGAGAAATTTCTAAAACTCTCAACCGAGAAAATTTAAAACTAGTTTAACCCGCCTAAAGTTAGATTTAACCGCGTGGGCAAACTCTCGGCTGAAAGTTTAAAAACTCTCGTACGAGAGTTTGCACCCGAGAGTTTGCCCAATAAAACTCTCGACCGAGAGTTTTCTAAATTCTCGGCCGAGAGTTTAGAAAAATCTCGGTCGAGAGTTTTCTAAACTCTCGGCCGAG